>JSYX01000453.1:0-28989 GCA_000787465.1 Thermomucor indicae-seudaticae
GGAACCGAAAAGTACCCATTAATTATCACAGTATCGCATAAAAAATATGCTTTGAACAACTATTGATTTACATCAAGTGACTGGTTTTATACCGCTACTGAGCGGTGTAAACAAAAAGATAACAACAATGAGTCCACGAGGCTCAACGAAGATTACTGTTTCAAGGAACATTTTCTCTAGTGTTCAAGTTATTTCCTCGTCTTAGATGTCTTCCTCCGATAGCCAAGCGTGCGAGATAGTGTAACTAATGGTAGAGTTATTATAGGACTTGTGTAATGCGCCCCATCGGATAAGCCAGGGTAACCACTCGGCTGATCTTTTAAATACAGGTTTATAATGGGCAGATATGCTTGTTGTATTTTTCAGTCGTTTCGGTGCAAAACATGGAGTACGTTGCCTATCTCCAGGAGTGCTTATATTCAGCGCGTGGCATCCCGCGCAGTGTATAAGAAAGAATGGTGATGCTTTTCATGCTTATTGTAAGCAGTAGTTTACTGATTGAAAAAGTCGTTTATAGTTCAAGTAGTCGGAAGTCTACTCACATCCTGTTTCGAAAGACTTCCGCTTGGCAATCAGTAACAGCTGGCTCAGCAGCATAGCGAACTCTGGGACGTATCTGTCGGCAGCTGCTCAAATTACCACTTCAAGCTGACACTGCGCTGATTTATTGCTGCCATAACACTTGTTCCTGAGAAATAACTCAACCCGGCGACGCGAAACAAAAAAGCAGGACCACAACAAAAGGGTCGCTGAAAAAGGAGTTCCTCGTATTTTTTGACATTTTCTGGCAGCAGTCACCAAAATTTTCATAACCTCACGACCACCATTTTGAGAAGTAGCTATTGTGCTTTACAATGCTTTTGCCAAACGAAGAGAAAGTGCTGACGTATACACGTCTACACCTATTCAGGTAATACGAAAGGCTTTTGGTGTACTGCTCATCCAAGAACATAATAAGAATATGCTCTTCAAGTTTTCTTCGTCGGATGCAGACAAGGGCATCCGATCAGATAGAGACCGCGTTACCGCCTTGTTCAGAACAATTTGAGAGGAGAAATACCTCTACGGTAAACAAAACCAAATTGAAGACCCAGTTTTGCTTGAAGCATGTTCTTTTTTAGGGTCGCAGCCATGCCCTCTTCGACGACAACCTTTCAGATTATTAAAAACGCCACCACTCATTACTTTCAGCTCGCCACATGCCATGGGAACGGTACGATGCTCCAATGTCTGATTTTTGGCACTACGTCAGACGAGCTCTTTGTGACCAATTACTGTAGCATAGTCAGAATACAAAGAGAAAAGGTCGTTAACTATTTACTGCCGTATTAATGAGTAAAGGGGACAAATACAACCTGTTTTGTAATAAAATCGGTTTTCTGCTGACATAGAATGACCGTTTAGGTGACGCACAAAGTATTGACGATAAAGCATCAATCAGTTGCTACAGTCGAATACAAGATATGCCACGAGCAACAATGAATCTCTGCAGTCATTTCAATACCGAAATTTCTCACCAAGTCTCTTAGCAAAGAAAAACCATTTTTGCACGAAGGTATACGGTAAGTTATTATTGTTCTTCCATACGACACAGTTCGTTATAAAATGATTCAAGAGGAAGTGCTTAACGCGCCTATGCGTTGTACCAGCTCGGTCATTCTAGCGTCAATCACCTTGATGTTGTTGTTGACTGTATCTTCATTTTCCTTTAAGCTTTTGCTTAGCTATACAACAAAGTAACGTTATTAGAGGCTGAGCGAACAGCTCACAGGAACTTCTGAAAAAAGCTCACCAATTCACATGTCGAAGATAAACTCTTTAGTTCATCAGTGATACGAATCTGTTCCTCGGAAATGGCTTTGACAGAACGACCAAAGGTAGCCGCTTCCGTGTGCAAACTTTGAAGAGCTTTTAGTCGCGTTAGCAAAGCTGGAGTAAGATTCAACAAAGGATCAATTTTCTCGACGACATTAAACAAGTGATTGACCTATGGAACCTTTTGTTAGTCACTTAGATCCCTACCAAGTCAGCAACGATCCTTCTTACTTTTTCCTCGGTATCACTTGACATTCCGTTACCATCCTTGTTCTCCGGTGACGCGTTGTTATTGTTGTTATTATGAGCCGCCGTAGTGCCACTTGTCAGGCCGGCTACTGAACTACCCGAGAGGCCTAAGCCAAGCGATGACATGTCTTTGCGACCTGATTTAAGTTCATTGAGTCTGTCGAGTTCACTCGTCAATACTTTGAGTCTTCTTGCAACGGTCTCTAGTTGTCGTGGCTGTGCTAAAATAGCGATCTGCTGTTCGAGTTTAGAGAGGAACCCGAGAACCGATGAGGCTGCCATATTTGATGGCTTTCAAAAATTTCCAATGAGTCCCAACTTGGTACAGTATAAGCGACCAACGAAACTGAAATTGCATGTGGGCATACCATATCGTCTCCTGAACTTGTGCCGACAAGACTTTCCAATTTTGCGATTCTTTCATCGATATCGGCGATTTTGCTTTCTTTGTGCATCTTGGCTGTTTCTGGGGTATAAAAGAGCTCATAGGTAACGACCTAAAGAACGCAATGGTTAGGCTCAAACAAACCAGCTTAACGCGCTCCGGGAAACTTACATCGCCTTTATCGTTTTTCTCTATCACAACGGTGTCGTCGTTATCTTCTTCCTGATCTTTCATTGACATGGATTTGTATGCCTCGAGCTGCTTAATCAACTGTTTCGCCTCGTCTACCCGCTTTCCGAATGTTGACGCATTTCCAGCATCTTCTGTCTGGCCATTGCCTAGTCTCTGACTGAGCCTTGTTAAATCAGCTTGCAGATATGAGATTTGAGAAAGCAATTCCGCTTGTGACACTTTTTCTGCTTCTGCCTCTTGTTCATCTTTCTGTATTCAAAGATTCATGTCTTAAGGCATGATCCCAAGAGGAAGAAGTATTGCTGCTTCAGTTTTACCTTGGACTTCTCCACTTCATCGTTCAGCTCCTGTACTTCATACATCAGCCGTCGTAGCTTTTGTAATGTTGTTTCTTGTAATTCTAGCTCCTTTGGCAACAATTCATATTCGTTGGTTTCTAGAGCTGGAGGACGACGAACGTAGCTTCGATACATGGCTTTCTTTCTGCGCGTCAAGCGATCTGAAAAATCTACCAATATTCCCCTCAGTTTTCCAGCGGTTCCTTCTTTTCTTGCACTGCTAAGTTTTAACTAACCAGCGCCGCTCGCTTCAACAATGCTGTCTTTAAACCGGGCACTGGCATCTTTAATCGATAATCGCGATTTCACTACGTTTTCATTGTTGCCGTCTTCTTCATCGCTCGTCTGCAACGCTCCCCACAATGAGAACTACCAATAGACGGCAAAAGAGCATAAATAACAAGAGTGTTACCAGGTCCCCAAAAGTAGTCGTTGTGATCTGGTTCCCCTCAACAGCATCCGGAGTTTCATAGACGTCGGGTTGGTCATCCTGTTCAGAAAAGTCAAGGGTCAGGGCCTTGGTCGTGAAAAAAGGAACAAGGTGATGATGGTCAATTTTTACGCACAATGTCCGGAAGCGTCGAGTACTTGGATGTCATTCTGTTAATCTATTCTCAAGGGGGGAAAGGTCTCCCGTAAAGCAGAAAATGGTTATACCCTCTCCTCCATTCTTCCCCGACTTAGCGCGGGATATCAAATTCGTTCGTGCTCAATACGCATAACGGAACTGGCTAGGGCGCAAGGTATGCATTTATTCAGAAAATATCGATCAGCTTAATGGAACCGGTAGCTTCTAATACCTTTAGCAACGGCTGGTTGACCCGCCAAAGTACGATGGCGAACCTGTATGTTATGAATCGCTGCACCATAACCATTTCGTATTGTCAGTATACGACAAACAACTTCATATAATGCTCAACTCTCGAAGGACCTGATCTGATTACAGTTTCAAAAACTTTATTCATTGTTCTTCCTCCCTTTACTATGTCAAGACTGCTCATTGATAAAGATAAAAACGATATCTGTACAAGGTGCTATCGGAATAAGCAGTAAGTCAACACTAGACGAGTTATGAAAAACGGATCAGTAAAGGACGCAATAGGATAGCGATATCTTAAAATGTCCAGGGTCATAAGCTGCATACGTTGGGTATTCTAATGGTACCTGAGTGTCTCAGCCACAAATCCGCCAATGGCGGACTGGCTTTACTTCCTGGACCACCTGCAGGATTTCCCTTAGTCTGAAGAAAGGCATTAGTTCATGACGACCCTCGGCTCAAATATAATCGGTTCGCTATTATTCTGCCCGGAATGCGGTAACCTAATGGACGTGCCAGGTGCCGAAGACGATATTTTGTTGTGCAATCAATGCAGTTATGCCTACAGAACTGCAGGTATGAAACGCCATACTCGTTTGCCTGATTCACCTTTCTAAATCGTTTACTGTTAGGCTATGAGCAAACCAAAGTAGTGACAACTTCTTCTGAACACGCATTCCAATCGCCCTTAAAGAGCAAACGGCATTTAGTACAGCAGAGGAAGCAAGCAACCGACGAGGGTGCTACGGTAAGCTTCCTGCACTTATATCCTTGCTTGGCAAAAAGGAAAACTCATTGCTGGTTAATACAGATCAAAGAAAAGTGTCCTAAATGTGGTAACGATGAAATGGTATACCATACGATGCAATTGCGGTCAGCCGATGAAGGTCAAACTGTCTTCTATAACTGTAAAAAATGCGGGTACGGAAAGAGAGGAAGGGGAGTAATTGTATTGATGATGAAACTCACAGTGAGAGCTCTGCAGGTACAAATACTCGATCAACTCTTAAAAAAACATCTATTGCCCTTCATCTGGACCTCGAAATTGCATATCATCTTATTCTTTACGTGCAATATCTCAAGTTACCAATTCATGCATACTATTTATTGATTGCACCTGCGTGTTCTTTAAAAGCATCAGATTAATAACATTAATGCAATGACTCGGCGAATGATTCATTTCTCGATACTAACCGCTTAAATGCTTCCTCTCCCATTCTCTTTCTTCTATTGAGCTTGGTACAACCTGACTCGCGATATCCTGTGCCATCAGGCACGTGGCAACAAGCTGCATCATGGCTATATATAACTGATGGAGGCCATGAGTCGTCTGCATATTACGCAGATAGAGTTAAGGCAGTTTAGCCGGCTCAAGAGATTGAGAACTTATCAGGTCATCGAAGAAGCGAGAGCGGTAACTCAAAGCATACATAATACCTATGGCGACTTCAATCGCGCAAGGGAAGGTAGTATGACCTGACGCTGGTCGTCCTTTGGTATAGATTGCATCATATTTTGTTGCTTTCTTGCCCAGACCTCAACCTGAATATTGTCCGTTAGTCATTTGAAGTTGAACAACAGAATAAATTTCACCTTTTCCAAAACGACAGTATTTATTCGGCCTACCTAGCGTTCGTAGAATTGGCTGGTTTCAATGACGGGCGCGAGAGTGCTTGGCATGTCGCCACCACGCACTTCTGTAACAAGGAAGCTCAATATCCCACCCCCATCCCCCACTGCCTAGGCTCGTGGTCGGCCCCAACCTCCCCGCAATGAAGGACCTTCCAGCATGCCATAAAACCTGAAAATATGGATCAAGCTGGATGAATTGTGGCCTTAATGGACCGTGATATTGCCCCATAAGGCGAAGTGAAATAAAAGGATTGCAATTTCTCAATAAAGGTATTGTATCTTCTGCTGCAAAAAAATCAATGGTCCTGATCATCGCAACCGTAGAAGTCATGGTATCATTATCATGATCGTCTTTTCCTTTTTCCTATCATTTAGATCACGTAGCATTTATTCCCTACTCTCCAGTCGCAGGTTTTGAATACATTTCTAGCATCGACGGAGAGACAGAAGGAGGTATTGTTGCGAGCGACTTTTCAAAATGTGACATTTCCTATGAAAGGGTATTCGATAAGCATACGTACTAGCTGTCCATGCATAGATCCAGATACTTGCCACTTGACATGCAGTTCTCATGGACCGAAGAGCAACCATGGCTGCTTCTCGGCACACATTTTGTAGATCTGCACCGGTATACAAGTCCGTCTTGATGGTCTTTCCCTTTAGCACAAAATATATACTGTGTAGTAGATTATCAGTATGCATACCCGGGAAGCTATTTTCTGTAAATCCACGTCGCCAGCCAGAGGCATATGCCGTGTATGGATCTTCAATATCTCTAGACGCGCGTCGTAGTCTGGAGGAGGAACATAGATCAACCTGTCGAACCGACCCGGCCGCATCAGCGCTGCGTCCAGCATGTCCGGACGGTTCGTGGCACCCTAAACAAGGCATACGATCAATTGGTACAGTAGTTAACTAAAGGCATCTGGCGACTAACCACAACAAGCACAGACTCGGCTAACTCGACACCGTCCATTTCATTTAATAATGTGGATAAAACTCTTTCCTGGACGCTGTCACCACTTGATCCTCCGTTACCCATATTGCGTTTTCCGACAATGGCCTCTGTTTCATCTAGGAATATGATAGCTGGTGCAGACGCCCGCGCCTTTTGAAAAGTTGTTCGTACTGGTAGTAAAAGACGTGTCAAGAATTGTAACTCATAGAAGAAACATCAGAAACATACGTACTGATTTTCTCAGAGTCACCAACATAAGGCGAATACAGTTGCGCGCCGTTGATTGACAGGAAAGCAGCTCCGGAAGACGAGGCGATCACCTAAAAGCGCAAATATCAGTTTACGTCTCACCAATCCGTAATAAACCATGTTATGTACCTTAACTAACGTCGTTTTGCTGCAACCCGGTGGTCCGTAAAGAAGAATACCCCGTGGCGGTTTCAAACCGAGACGTTTAAATGTTTCCCTGTGCAATATTGGCCATTCCACAGCTTGCTTCAATTGCTGTGATAGAAAACCGTCAAATATTTAGTGACAATCGCTCGGATAAGCCTTCAGATACCTTTTTAACATCCCGCAGGCCGCCGACGTCTTCCCAGTTTTTCTTCTCGACTTGTACTTGATATCCACGCTGTATGGACGGAGATACAGACGATAAAGCTTTTCCGAAGTCGTTTAAAGAAACATAAACTTCTCTATAATAACATGCCAAGTTCAGCATGCGTGATATTTCCAGACCTACCCTCCTTTAGCCGGGCGTACACACTAACCCTTTTTGACTTTTGCTGACTCTGTTTACAGCATGGAAAGCAGCTTCACGGCATACCGAAGCAATATCGGCGGCCACGTAGCCGTTGGTGAAGGTAGCCAATATTTCTGGTAACAACACACTGATTAAGTTTAGCCAGTCGCGATTGCACTATCTCTGATACTCACCTGGGTTCACGGTATGATCAGTTGGCATATTTCGCATATGTGAAGCAAACAACCTTTCTCGAGTAGAAGCATCCGGTACGTCAATTGATATTTCTCGATCAAATCTCCCTGGTCGCCTTAGAGCAGGGTCAATCGCGTTTGGTCGATTGGTTGCACCAACTACAATTAACCGTCCTCTGGAGTGGATACCGTCCATCAGAGTCAGTAACTGTGCGACCACTCTATTTTCATGTGATTGAGCTCTGTCTCGATGAGGGGTCAATGCATCCTGCCAAAGAACAAGTAAGCTGCTTTTTCTGGCGACAAAGGGACAGCTCGGGCTCCATCATTGGAAAAGGCCTTACAATTTCGTCAATGAATAAAATGACAGGCACATTATTAGCTGCAGCAGCTTCTTGTGCTTCCATAAACTTGATCCGTAGCTTCTCCTCGCTTTCGCCAATATACGGTCCATAGATCTCGGGTCCATGGATAATCATCATGCGGGCGCCGCACGCATGCGCAACCGAGCTTACTAGGTACGTTTTACCTACGCCAGGTGGACCATACAATAGGATTCCTTTGGGACACTCGATCCCAAGCTTATGGAACCAGTCTCTGTAGAGCAAAGGATAGCTGACGATTTCAAACAAGGCATCGTATGCTTTCTGCAATCCGGTCGGTTTTCCGTCCTTCTCCCTCGAAGCCATGTTTAACGATAATTGACTCATGGACGACGCTAGTTCTTCTTCTTCTGCTGTCGCATTTGTCCTTTCGTCTTTATGTGGTAAAAGCGTAAGCCTTGTACCTGGGGCGATCAGTACCGGACCTTGCTTGGGATAAGTTGATACCACCTATAGAAAGGTTCAGTGTGTCATTCCTTTTAGACACTCAGAAATGTGTATACCTCGATACAGAGGACGGACCATGATCCTGATATAGTTGATCCCTCGTCCGCAATAAGACCCTCAACTTGAAGTCTTACATACTTTTGGCGGCTCGCTTAAAATTTCAGAGGCTGATGTGATAGAAGGGTTACATGGCTCATACCTGCAGCTTTTGGATTTTTGTGCCATGATCATACACGAAACCAATGTCTCGTTGTTGTTCATCTTTGCTAACCCCCGTTTTGACAGTAACGCGTAATGTTGCGTGAATCGCAGTCGGGATTTGGTGAACAGGCGTAATCGTGTTTACTAAAAGTTCAACGCTCTTTTACATAATGCTCAGATTTTAACGGTCTACATTAGATTACTACCTTGCTCGTTTTCGAAATGTTTAGATACACATTGAATATAATCATCGATTAACACTTGATCTGGAGCAACATCAGCTGGCCAAAGACGGCAATAAAATGACCTCGTATTCTTTTGTAACAAATTGTTATTTCAATTTCTGTGGTAAACTTTTGACAATCAAACGCTGAATATAGTAGTTGCCAAGCCCCTACGTTGCCATCATGGTACGTAATGGTGACCCAGTCACCAACTTGAACACCGTACTTTCTGAAATCCTGGAAAGAGACCTTGGCTATTGCAGGTTTCGGAAGACGCGTGGATATGACCAGCATATTGGTACGCCCGCAACGACGACGACGAGAACAACAACCATGGTTTTTGATAGCGCAGTCGGAAACCCAAACCAATTACTACTCAATGTTGTCGATGATTGCTACTAGATTTTCGTGCAGCTTCTTTTCGTCTTCTCCCACAACGCTAACGTCTTCCATCGAAATATCCTCTTCTTGTCCATCACGATCTTGTCTGATGGTTTTTTCTGGACTGGAACCAGTAGCAACGGTATCCGAGACTGAAGGTTCCTTAGAACTCGAATTTAGCAGAGGATCTGCTATCTCGTGTCCAAAGGCCGCCAGCATCTTTAAGGTCTCTTTAGATTTCCTATGTATAAGTTATCGACTTCGTAAGTATATCCAACGCCCCAAGCATGTTTTTGGTCATAGCGTACTTTCTTATTTCCTCTGCCATTTGCCGTTTTCGCGCTACTTGGTGCTCCATCAGGAGCTTTAGTGTTTCCCGTGCCTTCACAGATAAGTGTGAGCGATCCTCTTCTTCTTCTTCTAGCGGCGTATTCAAACCATGATTGAGAACGATACCTGATGCGGGCGATATTCATTCAAAATGTGATGCATGTTGATAAAGATTGTGCTAATGTTTTCAATCCGTTGACCGTACTATATACACGAAATCAGTTCATTTCCCCAGTCTTTAAATGCTCTTTCTCCTCTTTCTAAAGCATACTTGTTCAGGATCCTTGACTAATACGTCTAAGAGCGACAAGAATTGTACAATAAGAGCCCGGTTAAGTTTCTTTAATTCCTGTGCTCGATCTATGAAGCAACGAATTAAGGGTTTGAGCAGAACGTAAGGGCACTCTCGAGTCTCTTTACTCACCTATTGGTCCTGAAGGGAATAGCTGCTTGACACCCATGTCACTCAACGTTTGAAGATGCTCATTAACCTGCATATATACCCAATAACTATTATGCAAATCTCAAGGAGGGAAGCTTTTCGGGGTCTTGTTGACGTACCTGCCATCGTTGATCGAAAACAGTATAAGAATCAGTAGGTGGAGGTGGTGGGTCAAGCGATTGCAGGTAAAAGTCGGGTAATGGAGGCGTTTGGCTAATGGGAGTTTCGGGAAATGTGCCGGTCTTTTTGGCTTGCGCTAGCTTTTCAAGGTTCTCGGTTGTATACCGTTTGTACCAGTAAGGTGGATCGGGCCATGCGCTCCCTGTTGCTTGTTGGTCACTCATTCTTTTTATATGGTTGGAATGGATCAACTGTCAGCTTTTGGTCGCTTCGTGTCCCCACCATAATAACTCCGAAACAGGGCAACTCACTTGTGAGGATTTGAGTTGCTCCCCAGGATAAGGTATCTGGGACGACAACTCCTAGAATGACTTCGAACTGCGGTAACCTGTCCCATCTGTAACGATATACTTAATTCTAGATCCAATGGGTATCACAGCTTTGATTCGAGAACCACAGAGACGAAGCCTGTATTTTGTTCTTATCGCCTGAGGTATATATGTTCCTTCTTTGCAACAATAAAGCATCACGTTCCCATATCAAAAGTGAGACTTAGTCTTTGTTAGACGAGCAAAGTTATATGGGTTTATTATATTTGAAAAGGGGAGGGGAGATTGATTTAGCTAAGGATGTGGAGGGTGCTGTGGTGGAGGTGAATTAAGACCAAAGAGTCCACCAGATATACGCCTAGCGGCAGTAGCAGCATCCCTTCGCGGTAAGCTGCTAGACGTGGAGCTTGTTGATTCTATTTGAAAATGAGTCTTTATATTAAGCCAGCCAAAATGACCGCACTGCATTTTTTCACTTACCGGATCGAGAGCGTGAGGCAGAGTTTGCATTGTCTGGAATAGCTTGAGGTCCAACCGTACTATGCGTCGCAGGGCCCTCATGTGTAGTGACAGTAGAAGAGGAGGCTGTTGTAGAGGTCGACGAGCTATTATCAAGCTGTAGTGGTGGTATGGAATTCAAGCTCGTATTTGCTGCTTTGTCTGATTTCTGGGAAGAGATTGACGTAGACCGACGAGGCTGTAAGTCTTATTAACGAGCTTTACTCGAAATAGACTATAGTCTGTAGACTGTAAATCCACTACTTACCCGTACTTGTCTACTCGGAGACGGAGGAACCGAACGGAATACAGCAGGAATTCTGGCATATCGTTTGTTAGAAGCGGGCCCGGTATATGCGGTACGCGCATCTTTATCACATACCCTTCATCCATTATGATATCATCTGTTGGCATATTGTTTTGCTTACGGAATTGAATAAGTTCGCTCTTGTGCTTGTTACACTGTTGCATCTTGGCAAGGTCTAAGGACAAGTGTCACTAACCAAATCTACATCCAAGAGTTTTTGTTCCTCACTTACACTCTTTTTCCATCTCGCCCATTCTCAACTTCAATGTGGTGACCTCAGCTTTAAGAACTTCAATCAGACCAGTAGGCGGAGGATCAGCAGATGAGCCAGTAGTATGGGGTGAGATCCATTTCTTCGCGCTTTTATACGTACTGAGCATAAGCTAATGACAAGCACAGTTGGATATTACTTACTTCAAGGATGGTGAAGTACCAGCAGCTGCCATGGCGGGACTTCCGCCAGGTACTTCCGGTAGACCACGGGGAGAGGCCATGATCGGTTGCTGTGCGCGAAGGGATTCGAGTTGTTTCTGAAGCTTGTTAACGATATATTCTTGTTCTTGCTCCAAAGCATTCTCCAGGTCGATCTTCTCTTTTTGAAGCTTCGAGAAGTAGCGGTTATTACAGATCTGTTTTATCTATAAGGAAGTGCCCTTTTGCTTACTCACCTGGTTCAATCTTTTTTGTAGCATATTTGTGAGATACTCTTCTTCTTGTTCAACCTGCACCAACAATTCGCCTTTTTCTTTCTTGAGGCCGGATATGCGCTTAAGCAGCTTGTTTGAGATATATTCTTCTTCTTGCTCAGCCAATGCTGTCTGTAAGAGGAAAGGGCAAAGATCATTAATAGTGAACAATGAAGGATTCAAGGGTAGAACTTTAAATGTACATACCATATCTACGGTCATCTGCCTGAGCATTTGGTTATCGTGACGAAGAATATTGACGTGGCCTTGTTCCATCTCCAGATCGAATTCCAGTTTCTTTATGCGAGCTTCTTGCTTTATGCATTTTTCGTGCAGCTTTCTGGCTTCGGCCCTCAATTCGTCAATATCTTCAATACCCATAAGAGTATCCAATTTTGTCACGCCATCACTGCAGCAGTATATTAATAATGGTTTCGATCCCTTTAAGTCGGGCTGCGTTTCTCTTACCTATCGCCTGACTGGAGTTTGTCCAAGGTCGCCCGGAACGTCTTTGCACGGGTTTCCAAGTCAACCTCCAGAGTTGCTTTGTCTTTTCGTGCCTGAAACAGAAGAAAGGGTAAGCTGGCGTTTTCCGGAAGTGAATCGCGGACTCTTTACTCTATCAAGCTGTTCACGAAGGGACTCTGTCAGTTTTTGTTCGCTTTGTTGGAGTTCTCTCAAGACATTGGCATTCTACGTTATTCATCTCTCTTTTTTAGCATGCAAACAAATTTTCGGACGTTCCGGCATTAACCTGTTCGTGCTGTTGACATGATGCAAGTTCCTGGGTTGGTCTTTCGGAAGGTTGTTGCTCATCACTGCTGGTCTGTTGCTGCATTGGTTTCTGATTGCTGCTACTATTGGTTTCTCGGGACTGGTCACTCATAGCGCTTTTTATGTGCTCAGTTGGGGACAAAACGCTATGTATATGTGTATATAAGAGAGAGGGAGAGGCGGAATAAGGGCGATAGAGAAATGGAAGAAAGAAGAAGGACCGAAAAGATTCTGATGGAAGTTCTCCGTCCAATTTACACGCAAAAAATGAACGCATTTTTGTTAGTTGGAGAGAACGGAATGTCCTTGTCCAAGAATGATATCGCTCTGTTTGTTGTTTAATACTTCTATAGCCTTCTCGAGCATTTCTTTTTTGACGAGAATATAGTCCGTATTGAACGTGCTGACGACAAAAACTGGAATCTTGGCTTCCCGCAACGGGTCGATAATGCTGGCGAGAATGCCGACGAGACTGAAGTCCATTTGCTCATCCACTTGCAGGCAACGCCATCCTGATTTGGCCTTGTTGTAATCGGTCGGAATGAGGCATTCGGCTGGGCATAAGACCGAAAGTTCATCGGTTGTTCTGGATACCGTATACCACGGGGTGGAAGCAAGCCAACTTGAAGGTATGGCGTGGTTTTTATCGAACCGATACAGCGTGAATTCGTCAGGCAGTACTAGCAGTTTCAGCATTATGAGAGAAAGATTTTCCGCGTTTATTGACAAAGATGATTTATCGGAGGCTTCTTTCGAACGAAAAGCCCAACTACCATCATCCGCTAAAGAGAACCACATAGTTTCATAGATGAGACCTTGAGTCCTTTGCTACTGATACTCAATAAAGAATAAAGACTGTCTTTGTACCACAGAATATTGCACAGACGCATTGTTGCAATGACAAGGTGATTTGCCCGCAGTTACAGTTGCTATTTTGAGCGCGGACCGACGGCCCAATGTTAGGGATAGCCAGCGTTATACGACGATCACCTTCAGGGGAAAGAAGATCGATCGCTATATAGAAATACTGTTGTATCGGACGATTTTTCTCCGTGCTCGTTGCCACAAACGTAATCTTTATATCGAAAAATATCGCGCGCACCGTGTCAATAACATTAAGACAACCTGTATCACATGTCTGCGCTTTAAAAGTGTCCTCTGCCCACTAATTTCATCATTCTCGGCCATGCCTGCACTTCTTCCGTATTATCACGCGTGTGATCAAACGGTTTGATAAGAGGCCATCTCTACCTTACAATAGCTTTTCTTTGTCTTTTGTGCGTCTCTGTCTGACATACACATCAGCCAAAGATACAATGTTTCAAGAGACAAGTTAATGCTTGTAGTCCATATATCTATTACATCACGACAATTCCAATAACAATTGACAACGAATTTGCAAACCATGATAGTTTCTTCAACGCCTTTTAAATCTCTATGAAATTTTATCCAGATCTCGGTATTTTAGCAGCACTTGAAGCACTTATCTTCATCCATAATCCTTAAATCATTCAGGTCGTATCACCGGTGGTGTTTAGTTCATAATATAAGTTAGCGATGTCCCAGGAAGTGATGTAATTAACGTACCTGACATATCAAAGTGGCCCAAACTGTCTTGAATAGTCAGCCATTGATAAAGTAAGGAATAATAATAAAATATAGTCAGGATAAGTCGTCATCGTTCAGATGAACATGGTTCAATATCAATAATGACGATGGACGGATTCATCATGTGCAAAAAAAAGAAGAGAAGAGTAACGAATTTTGCCAAGCAAAGACATCCATGATACCAGACGAGACAGGCAGCCACAAAGGACGTGAGCACCAACCGCCATAAGGAATGACCGAGTACGGCCTCAGATGTCTTACGAATCAACCAAAGTTGAAATGCATCCTTGAACCGATATGATTGGGCCTTAACCTGGCCGCTGATATACACTACAAGACAAAAAAGGGGTGAGTCCTGTTGATAATGTCAATAGAGAACGTTCCAGCACATACCGTCCGTCTCTTGCAAGGCTGGGAACTCGTCGAACGAAAAGAGAAGACTCGGTAACTTGGGATGACCCCATCTGCGATCCGTCTTACGTCCCATATAAACCGCTATGCGCCCGAGTACTGGATCACACCTTGGCCATAAAGTCTTCGATGCTTCCCAGAGGTCACTATACAAGAGAGAAAAAATAAGTATACATGCATGATAAAATTTACAAAGCCATTCAGCATACCTTTGTCCCCGCAATTCGTCGACTAAAAATAAATCTTAGTTAGCCATTGTTCTTTGAGTCATTTGGGAAACGAACTTACCAAAAGTAATACTAATACCGGCCCCACCTCGCCGGCAATCCCAATCCACTTTCCCAGATCCCAAGAGAGGGAACTGAGGAAGTGGACTCGGAGAGCAAACACCTATAGTAATAAGTTAGTTAAATCCGTAATATACAGGATTGACAATATAAGGATACTTACGTTTGCTCCCCGAACGGTACGCTGCCCTAACAGAATGTAGTTAGCATACTGCCAGAAACGACCCAATTCCCCATTGTGTACCTAACTTAAAACTTCAGAGAACACCCATGGAACGGAGATAGTGATATATGATGTATAAAATTCTTTTGAAGATGCAATGCAAAAGATACTTAGCTGGTTCCCCATTCCAAGTCTAAATCCTTGCCCCAAGCTGCAAATAAGAAGAGAGATAGAGATAGTTAGTACATAACACACGCACGCCCCATGGGAAGAGAAACAGGTGAACATTCTTCACGCGCGGAAAACACAAAAAAGTCCCCGGTACCAAGGCCAGCCATGCTTCAGAGGGCTCCCTACGCCAGCCTGCCACCGAATCGAAGACCTCTTCCACCACTACCCTCCTGGGATTCTCGTTTTTTCCTTCCTACGCAGAGCCAAAGAAGTACATCAAAAAAGGGGATGCCGCCTTTTTTAGGCATACAAAGGGAAGAAAAATACGACCCCTTTCCCCGCACCCGCGCAGCCAGCCGCGAGGGATTGGGGAACAGAGGAAGAAAGCGGCCAGTCTGTAAAAAACGAAAATCCTGGAAAACCAAAACAGCGACCGACCGAAGCTCATACCCTGGATGATGCCCACCGCCCAACCGTGCCACTTTTGGCTGACGCTACCCTTGATCTTTAATATTAATAATTTTCTGCAGAAAGTTGACGTCAGTATGGATGCTGATGGCGAGAGTTATTAAAGCGGAACACTTACTTTAAAATAAACAAATGCCGGCGCTGCTTCTTTGTTTCTATTAAGGCTTGAAATAAGTGAAGATCCAGGGAAGTAAACTGCAACACAGTTATACTTACTTTTTGCTTTTTTTTAACTTTTTGTTTTTTTCTGGCAGAGAACCACTGTTAGAACATCCCCAGAATGACGACTTCAAAGATATCATGGCACTTACTTTTCTGTTTTTTAGTTTGTTTTTTTTTCTAATAGAAAACCATTGTTAGAGCACTACGGGCGATGAGTTAGGAGAATCACGTCATTTACTTTTTTTTGGATTTTTAACAAAGTAGGTGACCAGCACCAATCCTTTCTGTTTTTTTTCTTCTGCGAAAAATTCAATTTAGAACAATTCAGGATAGCAAGTTCAGAAACCATTGTTCTTACTTTTTACTTTTTTTTCTAGAGCAAGGTCCAATGCCACTCAGTATCAAGCAGAGATAAGCAGATCAATTCCAATATACTTACTTTTTTCTTGTTTCCCAAAGCTAGCGCCAGCGCTTGTTGCTTTTTCTATATTATTATTCTTTGGATTAGTTTATAATTTTTGTTTTTTAACTTTTCTTTCTTTGGGGTATAAGAGGCGAAAAAGGCGGCAGAAAAAAACCCCTCGAGGCGCCCGAAGCGGGACACCTCGCGACCTGGAATCAAAGACAGTATGAAAGGCGGTTGCAATTAGTGACCGTTTGAAAGACAGATCTGCAAAGTAGCAGGACTTACCAGCGCGAGCAGTAATCGTGGATCCCGCCGACTCAACCCCCGCCGATTAGGCCCGCGGTCGGCCCACTTCGTAGTCATTGACGAATACCCATTAAGTGGATATTTTGCGACATGCAGATTCTCCGCGGCAAGCGTTCGATTGGTTCGAAGAATCAGAATCTGGCCGTCAAGGTGGAAATTGTTGCTCTTGGACAATCCATTACTTGGGATTCTTGCAAAAGTCGAGACTTCAAGCAGGGGGTCATTGGACGAGCGCTTTTGGAAAGCATCAGCATTGCCATCTTGTCCTTGTGACTTGCTCGAGCAATTCTTGTAACAACCCGGCTGAAAAGTTCTTGCCCAAGCCATGCGGAAACTTGCGTTTGAAGACAAACCGATGCTTGTGAGAGCGTAATAAAGGGCCAGAGCGCCGAAAGCAGGGTCTTTATTGTCGTGTCCCATAATTCCTTGCAAGACCATTGTATAATCTTGAAGGTTCGACGAGATCACCTTCCTTGACCGGGATCTTGGTACAGAACCGAAACAGGTTATTCAAAATCATAAGACTTGGTGTGAATCTTGAAGCATTTGACGGTCGAAAATTGTACTGGATAAAGCGCAAATGGTGGTTCTCGGTGTCAGGGCTTTCAGAAAAGACCTCGTTGAACAGTACGTAACAACCAATCGGAAGTTTCTTGATCAAGCTTCATGAACGTTAGCTCGAAAGACAGAGTGGTGCTTGCATCAATCGGACATAGCGCCGAAAGTGGGAATCCAAAGTGTCCATGCCGGTAATCGCGTCTCTTTCTGCAAAGGCCTATGTACAACTTTGAAGATTCCAGTTGGGTAGGCGTTTTTAAGTGAGGGCAAATTTTGAAGGGTCTGTTGGGTCAGAAGCTACCTCGAATAAAGCGCGGATGGTGCTCATCGATAGCAGCGCTTTGAATTAGGAGATCGTCACACCGGGAGTAAAGCGTTGGACGTGTTTGATCCACGTTGCAGATATTGGCTGCTTGGGAATATAGTCATTGTAGTTCAGACATTTGCGTGGAGGGCAATCCGACGGTTTTGTGAAACCATGTCGTCAAGGCGGGTTGTATCATGCTCGGTTGATCAGATGATACCTCTCCTTTCATCTCTTTTCTTTCTAATGGAGAGAACCATTGTCAGAACATCATCGGATCAACGAATCCGAAGATTCAACTCACTCACCTTTTCCGATACCGAACAAGTAAGAAGTCTAGCACCGAGCTTTCTTTTTTGATTTTATTTTTTCTATGGAAACGCGAGGTTAGAACAAATCCATCATAGCAAGTTCAGTAACCATGGTCCTTACTTTTTTGTTTCTATTTTCTTTTTTTCGTTTTCTCCATTAAAGTTCTGTTGATCAGAGCGCCGCCAGGATGAGGAATTCGGAGGCTCAGATCACTTACTTTTTTCTACAAGAAAGAAAACTAGGTTAGAGCAATTCCAGTATACCAAGTTCAGTGATCATGGTGCGTACTTTTCTTTTTTCATTTTTGTTTTCTAACTAAGGACATATGTTATGAGCATCCTCGGAATTGAAAGACTTGGATCACTTACTTTCTTCTACGAGAACTCAAAGTTAGAACGGAGCCAGTATAGCAGGTTCGGAAACAATTCTACTTACTTTTATCTTTCTGTTTTCTTTTTTTCATAGAAATCTGTTGTGGAAGCTTAGCGAGAATGATGTATTCGAAGGATAGGTCATACCTTTTCTTTGATGAAGGAGACAGAGTCAAGCTATAGCGCAGCAGTGCTTCAGGCTCTGACGAGGTATGGTGTCAAACACATCTGCGATGACGGATCAAAGCAAAATTAAAATTGTGCCTCCGACCAATAAGGCGTAGCAGTGTCGCCACGCAGTGTTAAGGAGGCGAGCCACAAAGTGAGGAAGCCGCTCATTTCAAACCTTTGATAGATACTGTGGTCAGCCGCTTATATAGTTTAGATGCGTCACCCGCTGGTGATACTCACCGTAGCCATTGTGTTGTCCTCTCTTCTTTCTTTCCAAGCGTAAGTGAACTGTGAGGAGGGGGATTCTGGTACTTCTTTGTTTTGAGAGCGTGGCACTTTTAGTTTCCAGAGGCACAAAATCAAGGGACTAGATGTCCTTACAATGTCTATGTCGCTGATAGCGTTCACAGCAAGTAGAAAGTACTGTAGTTGAGGAAGATGATGAGGATAAAAAACGGAAGAGAAAGAAAAAGATGTGAAAAACGATGGTTCTTCCTTATCTCTGTTCTCAGCCTTCAAGGAGAGTGCTGCATGGTTCTCCTATTGTCAAATTAGAGTTGGCCCATATTTAGTTATCTCCATATGCTTGCACGACATAAAAATTATATTGATCGCCTCCCACGGCCTGTCCTTTATTTTGCCTTCTGCTTTCTATGAGGCAAAGTGAGCAAATATATTCAAGTCCAATCGAATGAAAAGCGTAAAGTGCTCTGCTATTGAATGCCAGACTGTATTCCGTAAGACACAAAGGTCAGAGCAACGCACCAAATTTAGATGATGGAGGGTATGGATAAACAGACCGAAGCGCGTGTCTACTAATGGCACTGTCTTGCAGAATCGTCGAAATTGAATGCAAGAAAACTCTGCCGACTAGATGAAGGAAATAGAATGAAAGAACCGTACGCGAAGCTAACAAGCTATAAGCTAGGACAAGGTCTTGACGTTGCTGTTTGGAAGAGAATTCGGGTGCTTCCCGACATGCAACCGAGCTGTTACAGTGACTCCTGTTTAGTTCACCTCGTCGGGTCCAATCTCGAAGGTTAAATAACTGAGGGGTGAGCCTAAACGGCGGCCCACTGTACCAAACATCATATGACCAAACAGTACCGCGCGGTATGAAGCTCAATGCTATAAAAAATTTAATATTGGTTTAGTACAAGTCGCTTCAAAGGAACATGTTTTAACAATATGAATGAGTGGTTTTTTGGAGACGTAGAAGGCGGTCGATCGTATGCTTATGGTTCTTATCAACAGAAGACTTTTGTAGCTGGTATCATCATTTGTTGACCAGTAGTCAAATACAGTAAACATAAGCACATCCTACGCATGAGACAATTTCATCTATCTCGAGCTGTAGAATAAACTTATTGCCATCATCGCTCTGTGTACCTTGAGTCTATGTCTTGTCGTTATAGGAGCGTGCAATATAAGATCAAGGTGCGATGGTATAAAATCATTTGTACCGTAGGTTGCATCGTGATTTTCAGCAATGCGCCTGGTGTTTTAATCATTGGGATGGAGTCATCCATTTACCGTGAACACTGCGCGCGACCTCAGACAGACATATATGAACACAATGTGCCAACGGCTCTCCCGGAAGAAGAATAGAGAACGCGTCAAAGTTAGTGAGAATGAAAATGGGACGCCGGGGCGCTCTCAGGATCTCGCGTATGGCGAGACCGGCAAAGTAGTAACAGATAGCAAGGCCACAGAAGTCGTCAAAGAAGACGGTGTGCAGCTTTCTAGAATGCCTAAAGAAATCTTTACGTATTTTTTTTTCAACTCTGCAAGCGTTTCACAACTTGTATGCCCGGAAATTGGAAAATCCTCAGTTGTCTCTCTATTCTGGTAATATCAGTGAGAGCAGTGTGCAACATAGTTATAATTAACCGTTCATTCAGGATTTTTCAGTGACTCTGTAACGGCTCAACCGTCCGGCAAGGTACGTGCGCAGAATAACGTGATCTGAGACGATCGCACGCTTGCCTTGCAACATCGAACGTTTCGGACAAGATATGCCGAATGTCTTGGTTATAATTCAGAAGTCGAAGGTACATCCAGAGTCTTTACGTTGGGTATAGTAGTTTGGATCAAAATTCTTAAAAACGGAAGTTTGCATTAATGGATGCTATTCCGACCTGTCCGTTACTGGACACTTTACCATCGGTGTATTTTAGCCAATAAAACGTTTCTCCCGGGTTTGACCGCACTGTGGTGTATGTCGCACGACTGAAAAAAATTACCGTTGCGTTGAATGGACAGTTTAGAACGCGTTCCTATATAAAGAGGGGATGCAGAAAGAGATCGTCCGTGAAGAGTAGTGGTTCCGATATGATGTTTTGCAAGGAGCATATTGACAAGCGCACGTCTATGTAATGCGTAGAACGAAATGCATGGTAATCATCTACGCACTTTGAATTACTGTTACTGAAAGGATGGTGAGATTTGCTTTATGGAAGCGAATGGAAACCAGCAAAGGCGAACTATCCATTCATCGAGAGCTCGAAACTCAGTGTGACCAGGCTGATTGAAATTATTATATCTTGACAGCTGCAGATCTTTATGGGCCGAAGCTATTTCCTAAAGGGTATCACATATACCGCTTTCTTTGAGCCTAAGTTCGAAGGCTATACATTCTTTTATGGCATGAGACGAGTCTGTAAATGTGTCTATTATTGAACAGTGAAGTTGGGGTTCGCCAACGATACCGACCTATCGGCATCGTATCTATCGTGGACAGCACCTAATGTCGTACCTGACCTTTATATTATAGGTAGCGAGACATTTCACAGAGCAAAAAGAGAAAGATCACAAAGGTAAAAAGACAGATAAGTCCTTTGAGACTCCAAGTAGGATTATTCTTTATTTCGTTTACAGTTGCTCTGTGTTTATATCTTTGTCTGGGTCGATATCGCAGTTATGAAAAAGTTTTTCAAAGAGAGATTAAAGATGCGATGGATTGGTCTCGTCATGAAGAACCAATTGTTGTTCTTTGATCTATGTCCGAGTCTGTTGGTGGTGCCTAGACTGTACTTTTTAATTACAGATCTGGAACCTCTTTTCAATGTGCGATTGACCAATGTTGTGTCTTTTCGGGTTTACTACTTTTGGTAATCAAAGGTTTTTCGTTAATTATCTTATGTCGAATACGACAGGTACAATCTGAAGGTTTTAATTCTGTATTGACAAGACAACATAGTATACAAATTTATTTTGACTATGAGTCAGTAAGCATCAGCTGCTTAATAGTTGTCGGATCAAGGCGGTTCAGCGTATGACGTAAGTTAAACATTAATACCGAACCGATACGATACGATACACGCTCTTAAAAATTATACCCTTAAAAATTATATCGTTAAAAATTATTCTCTTAATTGGATACTCTTAAAAATTTTTAGCACGGCCATCGTCTCTCATCCTTAAGAGAAATTTCCGTTCTTTTAGTTCTGAACACTCTTTATTCCCGGCGCGATACCAAAGGGTTGAACGATGGTGATAGGGTCGCACTGGCGTAATGTCTGGCTCTATGACCTATAGGGTGGCCCATTCACCTGTTACCCTCTTCATTATAAGGCGGGCACGTTCGAGCAGTCCAGAGTGTCCGTATGACCTTGTGTCATCGTGTCCATTGGCGGCGTGTGCCAGACAGCAGTTCACTCGCAAGAGCGAGTGTGCACGACGTGTACTGTGCCAACGCTAGCAATTTCTTTTATATAATGGTGAGTTTTCCGGTGGCCTGATCATGTGTTATCGCTGGATCTAACCCCATCCTGTATGCTTATAGCCTGTTTACAAAGAAGGACAAACATGCTGATAAATGACAAATCCAGTATTTTGTCAATCAGACGATGTGGTCCAAGCGCTGAGTCCGTTGCCCAACTGTACGGATGGTACGTTCTTTGTGTTTCAATGTTCTATGGATCCAAATTCTCATGATCTTTTTTTTCACGCAATCCTTCTGGGAGATCGGGTCGAGGCGGGGGTGGAAGATACACGGATATTCTGAAATTCCGTGTGATTTCCTTTCCTGCCTCGCCAATCATACCTTCCGAAAACGGTCAAGCTCATCACGGCCACTTCTTTTCCTTTCCTGGAACGTCTTCCATTATCACCCACCACTATACATCCCTAGAAGTTTTTCTGTGAATTATATGCCTTTTCTATATCGTCGGATATTGTAATGTAGCATCAAGACGTCTACATAACATCTATCTTCCTAATTAAACGTTGTCGGATATCTAGTAAAATAGTTCATCTTCCAGATATTTCTATCATAAAGTAGATATCCATAGATAAAAAACTTGTAGGAGAATTCTAATAAAGAGTGGGATCTTCGTCTTATTTTTATCCCTCTGATTTGTGGCTGTGCGCTGCTTTATTGTGAACTTTCCCTGTTTTCGTTTCTACGTTTTCCCTGCTCCTTTTCTTAAATTCCCTTATCCTTCACTTTGAAGACTTTGGGAAGTCTGGGCACGACATGACGCGTCTCAATCCCGGAATCTGTTTTTTCTCGTTCTTCCTTTATCTTCTCTCCAGGGTACATTATTTGTGCACATTGAATTGCGCCATCTAACGGCTTTGTTGCAGAATTCTCGCATAACTCGTACGCTAGTGGTGCAAATTGTACAATCTCATACTGCTGTATCTGCGAAAACAGAGATGACGTTGACAGACATTGCAAAGACGATCCGGAAACACACGTTTAGAGTCGAGCGACGTAATGTACTCGCTTCCTTCTCTCTGGGGAACGAAGCGGACACTGCGTGTTGTCAGACTAGCACTGACCTGACAATCGCTTTGTCCCCTACTTTCACTACCCTCACCATAATTCCGTCCTCGACAGTTCACATGATGACGCGGATTTTGGAGCATATGTTTCTGTGGAGAGAAACAGCCGGATTCAGGTGGGCGAGGGACATGGCATAAGGAAGATTGGACGGTCTTCGTCATCAACTCAACGTTAAACATTCATCCAACATAAGAAGCCGTCTTTCTGGTAAAGTCTCAATTGAACTGGAATCCAGCACATAGATAACATTGCTTTATCGTCGCTTGACGCTGTCGCAGACACTATCTCTCAACATGCGAAGCCGGGGATTTATACGTGCTTATGCTTAAGCTAATCTAATCTTTTCATTAAACAGGGCGAGACAGACGTTCAGAACCTTTTGCATACTCTACCCCAACTGGATTTAGTCAAGGGCTATATTCAAACCATTGAATATCCCGCGGACCTGCTGCGTGGTGATGGCAAACGTAAGATAGTGTTGTACTCGCGCTCGTTATTTAGCCAGTACCTTGCTCATTCGTTCGCTCCTGGCAGGGAAAGATTACCGATGAGTATAAAGAAAAAGAGCGAGAACGTCAAACAATAGAGAATTACTGTTCTCTTTGTTAATGGTGACACTGCTCTGCTACCTCGCGCGTTGGATGTTTTAACTTTCGCATCTTGTAGGAGGATGTTACGCAACGCTTTGACTATGAATATAGCTCTTGCAATCTTGGTATGTGTACATCATCTGCTTTACATAGCTCACTATGACTTGCCAATGACAAAAAGACGGAGAAGGAATCATGTTGGCCGTCTTGATTTCTCATGCACACATCACAGAATAATAAACTGGTCTCTTCCTTTGTGCAATATGCAAGTGTTTACGACAAAGTTCGCTCATGCAGCCAACTCCCGTCATCTTTTGATCTCGCGAGGAAAAGAGGAATCTGGACTTTTGTAGTGACTGGTTGCAAAAGAGTTTAGACCATCATGTGCACATTTACTGACCAAAGAATGCGTTGATGTTGATGCTTGGTGACGTGGCGGTTGTCCATAAGCCGACTTGTCATTCAAAGCGGGAGACGATGGCTGTTGACAAAGTTCCGCCACAGGGGTTGCCAAAGGACTCTGAAGGAGCGCTGAGAACACGTTGTCAATCGCTTTCTTTATTGCAGACCTTTGGCAGATGGTCATGACACTATTCCAAAAGCATTGTTGACAGCTTGCAGGTCGGATTCTCAATATAGTCGCCCGGTGACGTATTGGTATCAAAGTAGCGACAGAACAAGGTTAACCAGTCTGATATGGTTGCGTTCCGCCACTGCAGTGCATAGGAATAGGTGGATAAAGAAGCTTTCGAATGTTGCTAAATCCTCAAACAGATATGCGTAGACGTCTGTATCCGTGTTCAAGGACTTCTGGGTCCCCCGACATGCTTTACGATCGTTTCACTTTTACGGGTATCGGTCATCCTCGGGTTTATCATGAACAACGGAGTTGTTGTCACAGTTGGATCTCTTATATATGTCCGTGTCCCTGATGATCGCCCTTGGAACGTCCTCCTGTCAACATCGGAAACAGTTCTTTTTGATCACGAGAATCAATGTTGGGGGAAGCAGCATGAGAACTGAATGAGGCAAGCAGCTTTTTATTGGGAGCTGTACATGTGGATCCTTAATGCAGAAAAGAATGTTTGGGTATCAAGGAAAACCCCTTTTTGTCAGAACAAGTGCGAGTTCCTTTTTTATAGTACGAGAAGGGGGCTCACCTTTTTTCGCATAGAAGGGCCATCTTGATGTTGGCCCGTCAAAACGGCTTTTTTAGGCAGATAGACTTTTTTGGGGATCTGGAAGGAAATACCGAAGTTCCCATATAGGCGCAGTATTGAAACAATAAACATTTGATGATGACGATATGCAGTTGGCGATCAGAACCAGTTGCATGCGGAGTTGAATCATTGGTCACACCAGCGACAAGCGCAAATGAAACGGAGTGTTTGCGCCACTCGAATCAAACAACTTTACCCCCCAAAAAAAGAGAGGGTGTTGCAGGAGAAAAAAAAATAAAGAATGGAGCCAAGAAACACAATGGAGGATTGCCTTCCTTTTCTTCCTTCTTTTTTTTCTCTTCATGATTCTCACCAATTCAAACGAAAAACGAAAATCATGGCTTTTCGGCTGGTTTTCACATTTAACAACAACACATCATCAACGTCAACCGCCTTTTCCGCCACCACGTCCGCAAGCAAATCGGCATAATAATAATGACTGGAGGACAGTTGACGACAACAGCACACCAATGAGCAGAACCGCGTCAAACTCGTCAACAAGAACTGGTGGGGCTGAGGATTTTGCGACATATTCACCGCGCCAACGGTTTAGTTTTCCTCCTTTGACTGCACCTGGCACACCTGAGCGTCGCAACTCTCAACAGACAACCACAAGTTCAATCATGTCAGATGATCAATATTCGTCATCATCGTGTCATCGACGAAACAGTAATGAAAGGTCGATTCTAAGTGAACTCTGGTCCAAAGCACGACGCCATCATCCTCATTATCCACGGTTTCATTGGCCACCACGTCGCCACCATCATCATATTTGCCACTGTCAACGACACGAATCGTCGTTCTTTGTTGATCAACAAGCTCATAGTGTCGGCGGGACTCCCCGGAGATCCCATGACGATCCGGTTGGATATGAGGACGAACTTATTCCACCGAATCAACTACAACAGAAACGTCATTCCATCACGTCGCTTGTCTCCAGCGGTTCGCGTCCTACTTCTCTTTTTGGATCTCAGCCTGAATCCCCAGCCTTCCATCCAACCAAAGAACAACAACAAGAAGATGAGGATGCGGTGGTAGTGGCAGAGCCGTGCCGACCACGACGACCGAATGAACCCTTTGAACGTTGGACGGTTGCACCAGAATTGGTACGATTAGCATTTGACGACCAGTAAGTTTTATCCTGCAGAAACTAGAGGGTGCGGAGTTGTACTGATGGAGGTTGTACAAGATTATTCTGTAGCCCGTTCGATATTTCTCCTTCCGCCGGTGCAGCAGAAAAGCATGTGCTGCATGTTGGGTAATTTACTGGCTCATATAATAAAGAAAGCTGAGAGTGGCTAATTTGTTCATGATTAATAGATGTGGCGACGGATCTTGGGCGACTGAGGTTGCTCTGCAGTATCCTAAATGGACGGTGGTTGGGATGGACGACCGCGAAGGGAGAAGGATATCATCGCCTATTCGTCGGATGGGGCCCCGGAACTTCAAATTCATTCGGTGCCACGATTCTTCGCTTTTGGAAGGTCTGAAAAGGATATCGGACGAGACGTATGACTTGGTCCATTGCCGGTTCTTGACACTTTCCTACACGGCCGAACAATATCAAGAACTGGTGAATGAATGCTGGCGTATCTGTAAACCAGGCGGTTACGTGGAGCTTTTGGAAATGGATATGCGTATCTATCATTATCGCCGCTCCATCTCAGGTCACATTACGCAGAAGTTCAATTCAGAAGGTACATATAGTATATTTATGCAAAACAACAAGATGCTCAAATAAGATTTACTCTAGTCATTCACGTGATGGAATCTAAGTCTTTGGATCCCCGTCTAGCGCGTCGGCTCAAGGATCTCTTTGGTGACGGACACGACCGTCATGTTATGTATCATGGCAGCTATTCGTCTTTACCACTGGGTGTCTGGGGAGGTCGTCTAGGCGTCATGTTTCGCGAAGATATCCACAGGCTCTTTGAACTCTTTGAACCCGCCGTAGCCGAGTTTAATGGTACTCCGATGCGAACAGACAAAGAACTGGAATCCGCATTCGAGAGCATGGACGCCGAAATGGAATCACAGTGGGCGTTCATGAATATGCATCACGCTTATGCGCAAAAGATCCTGCGCCCATAAAATGCACACAAAAAGATGATACCCCTTCTCCTCACCCAAAAAATAGCCCCCCCTTCTCCTTCGCTTTCCCCTGTATTTATTTCCTGTTTCTTTTCTTTGTACAGTTTTTGAGCTTTCTTCTGTGTGTATATTTCGAAAAAAACAAACAATGATTCCTCACTCTGTCTCTCCCCTCTCTCTCACACACTCTGTGTACAGTAAAAAAGAAGGGTCTGCATAAAAGAAGGTACCATAACGGACATCGTGTAACGGACAAGTCGGCAATGGCTTGGAACTGGAAATTTCCAGCCCGCCAGGTCAGCAGGAAAAAACAGTATTTTTGTTCAATTGGGCTTGGGTTTATCAAGAGGTACACCATTAAAGCAATTAGTCCTAGAGAAGGAGAGAGCTCATTCGTAGTGGACTTTGGTATAGATGCTGCGATCAATATTATTACGTCGTTCATTTACCAGTAGTGTTACTCCTGCACCACCGCGTTATTTCATTTCACGGACTGCCAACAATAATCTTCCAGTCTACACCGATTTCAAGAATGGACGGACGCAGCTGTTGACGATCATTCGTCGTGTACAAGGGGATGCGTATGCTCTGAAAAACGATATTTTGTCTCTATTTCCTGACGCACCCAAAGACTATGTCAAAGTGAATCCTGTCAATAACCACGTCGTCATCAAGGGTCTCCACATGGACGATATTAAACAATGGCTTGCTCAGAAAGGCTTTTAATCCCTTGTTGTAAATAAAAGTAGAATATTTGTCTTCGTCATCATCCCAGCCCTGGTTGTCGTCATCATCTCCTTTGCTCTGTCCATCCTTTATCCCCAATCCCTGTGCTTTTCTTCTTTCTCGTCGGCGCAAACATGGACCGTTTCAGCAGATCTTTCATTGACCAGGGAGTCGTCCTGGAAATATGCACGAATGGTTACATCCGTATCCATGACCATATCATGTGTCATGGAAGCTAAGACAATGTGACGCCTGACGCGCCGCATTCTCGACAAACTCGAAATGATCAGTGCGGTCATCCGCGGTGTGCGCTGTACACCTGGCAGCAGACAGTTCCTGGATTTCCGAGGCGTCGCCACCCGCCACCAGCAAGGAACGCGTCACCACGCACATGAGCATCTCGTCAGACATCCCACCCACTACAGGTCTATAACCTTCCGATGCAGTCATGTAGTCATCATTGAAGTTCACGTCATGGTTTCAGTTCGCAGTATGAATAAGCTGGTGCTGCGAATTGGCCATTAACTGCCAAATTTGCAAGGGTATCTTGTACATCACGCTTACTGTTACGGGCATAGAAAGGAAGGGCTCCAATCTCGATAGGTGCGTCTAGGTCATACCCTATGTTTTATAAGGAGTGTACCATAGCACGAGCTGTCATACATCGAACCATCTAGAGGACAGTAGAAATTCATACGCGTCTTCTCGCACATGAATATCTCCGGGCTATCCAAGAGTCTTCTCAATCGAAAGAAGGTACTGTCTCTGTAAAGGAACCTAATGGCAGAATGGCTGTAGCGCAGACAGCCAACGACGGTTTCATGAATAAGCATTGGCTGTTAATGATGATGATGACGACGACGATGAAAACGAATTGAAGAGACTATAATAAGCTGTCTGCGCGAGGAACAGAAATTGTTGAACACCAGATCTAAACCAAGAAGCCCAAGGAGTGCAAACACTTTATGCGGTGAAAATGTATTAAATGTTGAATGCATGACCGAAGTAGGAGATGATAGAAAGAGAGAAGTTTAACTCGTTTATCGTTACTAGCAAAAGCGCCCTCGCCTCGCTTCGCGGAACGCTAAATGGGACCTCCGGGGAGAGATCTGGCTATGGCTTCATTGCCGTGAAAGCTTGCAAAAAAGGACGGCAGGGCTGGGCGGGGACAAACTGTCGGTGCGGATCAGGTTAAAGCTCTTATAAACGGACACTATCGCGATGTGAGTTAATATTACGCGTATTTCGATACTAAAGGTTAATGTAGTTACCGGTGTTCCCGCACACCGCGCGGCCAGCGCACCCACGCAACAAAGCAAAAGGACGATGATGTGGCACTTGCCCCGCATGACGAATCGCCCAGCCGTAACAAAGAAGGCTCGCAGACCCGCCCAACACGATTGCAGACTCAAAAGGCCTCCATTCTTGATG
>JSYX01000454.1:0-28910 GCA_000787465.1 Thermomucor indicae-seudaticae
TTCAAATTTGATCGCCAAAAGAACGGTCTAAAATTAGATTAATTAGCGATTGATGCCCGGATAGGAAAGCAGAAGCCGCAGGCAATGGAAAGAAGCCAAGGGTCTGTCGAATGGTAAGGAGTCTAGAACCTTTGGATAAGAAGAGCAAATGATATGCGGTATATGAAGGAAAAAAGTAGCTGAGCACACAAAATACATAGATCTTGTTCGTGTCAAGCAGTTCATCGTACACTGACCAGTGGATACAAAGCGTGAGTGAAGTGATCTTTGTCTCTTGCCTGAGGGGCAGACGTGAGCATTCCGTTGGACAACGGTGAAGCTTAAATTACATAGATGCGGAAAGGCCTTCGTCAACACGTTCTATTAACAGCAGCTTTGAGATTGATATACTTCGAATAACAGCTTCCAGCGATTCGGCCATCCATTGAAATACAGAATGCGTGATCTAACAAACTCAGTGCAATGGTTCCGTGGGATCAGGACATGAAGCAGTTCCGTGTTACGGATTCCAAAGATCATTGTGCCCACTGTCCCGGGGCGTTGATTGCCTATCATTTACAAGCTCAGAATGTCATAGCCTTAATCCGTAATGAGCGAGCACAGTAGCGAAAACCTTTATGAGCATTGTGAATGAGTGGCTTGCCAGCGGAGTTGGCAGAAATGACGCGTTGCTCTTGCATGGTGAACTCTGGACGAACGTGACAACAAGGATTTGCCTACAAGCCGGATGGTTTTGTAAATGGTAGGGCAATATGGTGCTATCGAATGAATGCTATTTTCTCAAAAAAATCTTTCCCTGGGAAGTCGTCGTACTCTTACAGTCCACTGACAGCGTGCATGATTCCATTGGCAATAAGAAGAGCTTTGAAATGCACTCTTTCGACGTCTTATGATATGCAAAGAGCAACTACACTTAGAAATCAATTACAGTTTCACCAGATCTATTCTTGTGCGTTCATGCAATTTTGCGTCTGTTCCAACGGATCCGTCCGCAAGTTTCGGTAGAGGATGAATGGTAATTTTCGCGTACGTACCACCAGACAGTTTCCGTGTCAAGTGTCCAGGGTTTAAGCAAACAACATGCTCCACAATCTAAACAAGATCCATTATTAGGAAGTTCTCCCCGAACCAACATTAAAAGAGCAATTGAGGCGCGCCTTTACCTTGACAAAATGTTTAAGCTTGGATGGAATAATGAGAATATCAGGCTTTACAGGAATTTGAATATCTGGTAATTTTTCAGAATCTATGCTGTCACCTGGAGCAGGTGGGAAAAGCGGATAAAATCTATACCATCAAGAGTCGTTATTATTACACAATCAAAGAAGAAGGGAAATTCTGTATCAGTGAGCTTACGTTTGTTGCTCCAGGAGGTGCTTAGTTAACCTTGCTAGCCGATCGGAATGGGTTTTGGACCTGTCATAAAAGGCAACGCAAAAAAGCTTAGACCATGTGAAAACACACAGCTACTATGTATCCTTTCGGCCATCCATACCTTGATATTTCTTCGGCGCCCATATGCATGAGAATATCTATATTGCCAATAGCTAATATAGTACCATTGATATCCACCGTCGCCGGATTACTCAGGAACTGTACACTATTATTGAGATCTTCTACTATGAGTTTTTTATCGAAACTTGGTTGTGGGAATAATGGGTATTCGAGTATCATGTCGTCAGGATGCGGCATCACCAGGATCCGCGTTTCGGGGCATTGCTTGCTGAGTTGTATTAAGCGACTGGTCACGTTTTGCTCAAAGGTCTCTTCCGGAGAGACCTCCATGGTGCCAGACGCTACGCTCGGATGTGACTCAGACACAAAAGGACCAAGCTATTATGACAGAGACATTGAGTGTTTTACGTTGAGACCGGAGAGGGTCCAACTCCAAACCTTACCAGGATAATCACATCGGGTCGCAGAGAAGCACAAGCGACAAGTAGCTCTTCTAATGGCCGATAGGAAAGATCATCGTCTAGTGTGTAAGGACCGGCTGCGACGACCATTTCCAGAGGCAAGCCGTTCATCGTAGTGCCATAGCTGCTTTCGTAAAGTTGTTGAGGGCTTCGGACGGGCGCGGGTGGCAAAGGCGGCTATACACATCGTCATATCGTTCGTTATTCGCTATGTTCCATTATTGGGTTTTCTCTGCGTTATTACCATCAAGAATTTGTTTACTGTAAAAATATCTCCCGTATTGTTAACTCCCTCTACTCCTACGATCTGACCCATGGTACACAACCTTGTCAGATATCTGCTCAAGTTGTTGTCCAGACGTATTGTATATGATAAATAAATACCTGACCGGGAAACAGACCAAACTCTTCAACATTGTCAAGGTTTAACCGAACTCGTTTTCCCATTCCTAGTTCTCGCGACGTTTCCAAGACTACCGATTTGTCATTCAGCTTTCCTTCAGTAGCATCACAACAAATTCGTCCTGCTGCCACGATCGAACTCTACACAAACAAGCCTATTATTAGAGACGCACACACAGAATTCGGACACATGACCCTTTTTCGTTTTCTCTTTCTAACTTGCCTGGTTTGGGCGCGTAGGGTTACCGTATGGTTCTGTCAGGTTGTGATGTTTTTCAATGGCTTCCATAATAAACTCGATCCGTTCGTCCAACGCTTAGAAAACGGCATTATTATATATCAACGCGAGTCTCGTATTCCATATAGCTCCTCCTCAGTTTACTGCTTACCATCCGCTCTGTCCCTGATCTTTTCAAACATATAACGGTAGGCATCGACAGTCTGGATTGGCTTTACAATTGCTCGTTTCTCGGTTGATGACAGGGATCCGCGTGTAGCAAGGTGACCATTGTATTGATCATCAACGACATGTGCAGCTTTTCGTTCAGAAAATTGAGTGGATGTCTGCGAACTATATATACGAAAGTATAAGGCCAATTTTAGCGAGGAAACCACTGCAGTCGCTATATTGTCACTTACGGTTGAAGTTGAGAAGACAGGGCAAAGGAGGTGGTTGAGCGATTCATTGTACTTGTTGCAGCACCAGCAGCAGGCGTAGGTTTCGAAAAAGCGGCAACACCTTGACCTGTTAGCTTGGACATACTGCACATGTCCTCAAAGGAATGAATCTGGCAGCTTTATAGCAAATATACCCCTCCCTCTCTCCTTACAAGTTTTCGAGTATATCATCTTCGTCCATGGCGCTTGTATATTCCGAGAAATCCATCATTGTATTCGTGTTCGTCACCACTGTCCGTGTAGTAGTACGTTGCTGTTTCTGCTGCTGTTGAAGACTTTGCTCGAAATCGCGCTGTAGATTTATTCTGAATTGCCGAATCAAGTCGACGGTGGGTGTCAGAAGAGGTCCCTTCCTTAGGCTAAACGAAAACGCTTCCCATTTGATATGCAAGTCTTGGGCTGACAGAGAGTATATTCGGCAGAGAGATTCCACTGGTTGGAAAAACGGAAGGGTGCCTAAGTGATCTGCTAGATCGCTTGCTGTTTTTCACAAAAGAGACTCACGCTCTGTTAATGCCAGAGAATTGCTTCCGTCGTCTTCGGCAAGTTGGAATACTTTGGCTATTGTGGCCCGATCACTCATGGTGTGCCTGAAGTTACGCGAGGAATAAAAGCGCGCGAAAATTTTCGCGGTCAAGTTTCACTTCAAACGCTCGGTATCTATTCGACAAGACAACAGCAATGGACATCCTGGGAAGCGTTTACACACGTCAGGGTATATTACCACTACGATTTCGGTAGGGCTGCCAAAATAACGACTTTCACGTGTGATGTATCGCTAAAGATCGTCCATAATGGAACTAAGAGCCATTAATTTGCATATGCCCATATAGATAATGGCTAATCGTTTGAATGGGTTGAAAGACGATGCACTCATAGTCTTGTAACTGGCAACACGATGTTGCCCTGCTTAACCTCGAAAGGCGCTTTTTCGACTCCCGTTTCGACCTGAAAAGGTGCCCGGAAGACTGAGAAAGCCCGATGAGGCAATCATTTGTGAGTACACTGGATCAATATAGCGGTTCTCCATAAGATATAGTCAAAACCTGTATTTATCTATCTTTGTGTGCGGGCAGTTCACGATTGCTTTGACGTGGTGCATGTAGGCAAATGGCATGCAATAAAGAAATTGAAAGCCCGTCAAGCTCGCAGTGGGGGGCGGCGGGCCACCCACTGTAAAGCACTTGGTTGGGCGCTCCGCAGAGTTCCTCCTCTTTCGTACGACACTTAACAGAATGGACACCTTGACTCTTCGCGGAACGCTCGAAGGTGTGCTATCGGATACGGATGGATGTGGATGAGATAGATAACTTGGCGTGGGGTGATGGATGAACATGTCAGAGGAGAGAGGAGGAACGCGAACGGAACAGCATTTTTAATCCCGCATTGTGTTCTTTTTAGGCCATGGCAACTGGGGTAAGCAGACCGATTCTTTTTTCTTTTGACGTTCAGTAATGGGCGCGCAATTCGGCATACTTTCAGTAAAAAACGAAAATTGTCGGCAACATTACGAGCAGACATGTGGAAAAACGCATTATCCATCAATTTTTTTATGCAATGGCAATAACGCTAAAACTTTTCCCTGTTTAATTTATAGTCACTGCCATTGCTACCACCTCTGAGGCCCCTGACATGGTCTTGTCCGCTTCGCGTGGTATGTAAAAGAAAACGAAAGTTCGACATGTATTTGAGATGGATATGCTAATGACCGAACCGCGCCTGTATAGACAAGTCCGTTATTGTCTGGCACCTTACTCGGTAAGCTTTTCTGTTCGTAGCACTATGGAATACATGTGTGGCTAAAGCGGGAGGTAAATTCAGTGATGAGCTGAACTATGGTGTTCCTCGTAAGTCCTTGTTGGGTCACAACCACTTTGTTCAGGACCTTGCCATCTCTTCGGACGGCCAGTTCGCTCTCTCTGCCTCGTGGGACAAGACCCTTCGTTTGTGGGATTTGAACACTGGCACGACCACTCGTCGCTTTGTTGGACACACCAGCGATGTCCTTTCCGTCTCGTTCTCGGCCGACAACCGCCAGATCGTGTCTGGTTCTCGTGACAAGACTATCAAGCTCTGGAACACGCTTGGCGAGTGCAAGTTCCAGCTGACCGAAGACGGCCACTCTGACTGGGTTTCGTGCGTCCGCTTCTCGCCCAACCCTGCCAACCCGGTTATCGTCTCTGGTGGCTGGGACAAGATCGTCAAGGTCTGGGATCTTACCAAGCTGAAGCTTCGCACCAACTTCATCGGCCACAACGGCTACGTCAACACGGTTACGGTTTCTCCTGATGGTTCTCTGTGCGCTTCCGCTGGCAAGGACGGTGTTGTGATGCTCTGGGATTTGAACGACTCGAAGCACTTGTACTCGCTTGAGGCTGGCGACGTTGTCAACGCCCTGACCTTCTCGCCCAACCGCTACTGGCTCTGCGCCGCCACTGCCACCTCCATCAAGATCTGGGATCTGGAGAACAAGTCGTTGGTTGATGAGCTTCGTCCCGAGTTCAACCAGGTCGGCGGCAAGAAGAAGGCTCGTGACCCTGAATGCGTTTCGATCGCATGGAGCGCTGATGGCAGCATTCTGTTCTCTGGTTACACGGACAACCTTATCCGTGTCTGGCAAGTTTCGCGCACTCTTTAATTTCCCTTCCTTCCGAGTTAAAGGAATAATAAACCATGCATGATTCTGTTGTGGTTGTATATATAAAATATGATAATCAGCAAAAAAAGAAAGAAGGATAATTTTTGGCCGTGGTGATTCATTGGTCTTTTACTGGGTTCTATTCTCGAAATTCACTGGGTACAGTGGATTCATATTCGATCTTTGCGGATTTCAGAAAGTCTCTGTCGAGCAGTACATGGGCGGCAACCATGGATAGAGCCTTGGCGGCGTTGATAGTACGCTGATGTGCTTCGGGTGTCCTGGCAGCCTCAGCAAATTGTTTGGTGTGGGGAACTGCTTCTGTGCCGATAGCAAAATTGGGATGAATACCCGGAACGACATAGCTCACGTTGCCAAAGTCAGTTGAACCACCAACGCCTGCGACTTCTTGTAGCTCACGAGACGGCAGTTCCACACCGAATTGACTTTGCATATACTGAGCATACGTGTTTGCTAACACGGAATTCTGGATGACGTCTGGTGTTGCATGTTTTAAGCCCACCATTGTCAGTATCTTTAATCACTTTTCCGACTTACTTTTGCACATGCCGGCTTCACGCCAACGAAAAGTGACCTCGCAACCGGTCGCCAAAGCAGCGGCTTTAAAGCAGTTCTCAAATGCTACTTTAAGCTCTTTGACACGAGCTGCATCAGTACCCCGCACGCAAAAGTGGCCTGAAGTATACTCCGGAATGACATTAGCCTACAAAATAAGTCGGATCAGAAAGAAGAAGGCCCTCCTTATGTGGGTTATACGGCGGAAATATCTTACTGCTTTTCCACCTTCAGTGATGATACCATGTATCCTAAAGTACCGGTTAATTTGGTTTCTCATTTCGCCACGAAGATACCCCACCTATCTGTCGGTTGCAATTGCTGTCGTAGTAAGCCCACGTTGACCCAAGCTTGACAGATGGCATCTAAAGCATTGACTCCTATGCTCTCGTCAGCTAGTCGTCATTGAGTCTATTGAGATCGCATTTACCTTCCCAGGGAGCAACTACCACATGATGGATAATAAGTTGCCGATTCGTTTTTCTTATGTAAAAGCTGACTTACCGCCTGCATGGCTGCTTTTGCCGCGGAACTCGACGCGGACGTCTTGAAATGCCGTGCCAGCCCAGAAATGAACATTCTTGGGACTTGGGTGAAGCATCATGCACACATCCACGTTATCCTGAAATCCGCGCTTCTGGATAATCCCAATCTTTCCGTCCAGTTTCTCTATTGTACGCGGAAATCTTATGAAAAGGGCCAGTAAAGCAGAGGGCGGCGTCATAGTATACCTTCAGCAGGAGTCCCAAACAAGACCACTTTGCCAGATGCCACGCCTTTTTCGAGAAACGTCTTGACCGCCAACGCACAAGCCAGGCCACTAATGGCAATCAAATTATGACCACATGCATGACCCAACCTATATACGTACACACATAGCATAAGAAAAATGGGGTAACTCCAATAGGGATGATGATGCTTACCCTGGCAAGGAATCATATTCTGAGCAAAAGCCGACGCGACGATGATGATCCGGTGAATAGTCGCCGCTTGCATACTCTGCCATGAACGCCGTCTTTAAGCCGAAAGCAGACCGGGTCACAGTGAAGCCTTGCCTTTCCAAAAAACCGGTCAGGATTTCATGTGCATGATGCTCTTCCCTTCCTACTTCTGGATGGCTATGAAGCTTTTAACCAACCAAGAAGGGCAGTTACTATTAGTTCTCTTTCTCATCTGTAGCCATTGCAGTATTCTTACATCTAAACTGATCTCACGAAGTTGAGAGGAAGCTTGGTCGATAGCGCCGTGGATCAGTTCCTGTGCTTTTGTGATACTCGTGTCGACTGCAGTCTAAGCAGTGCAGATATTATTGAGTGAACGAAGCTTAACGGCTAGGATGCAGTGCTGGTAATTTAGTACCTGAAGAACGGTCATGATTGGAACAAAAGGTTTCTTGACTTACCCGTCGTCGCTTGTCCTTTTATAAGTATCCGCGGGATGCCTACTTACAGAAGGTCAACCTCTTGATGACCTTTTTGCAAATGATTTATGTCATTCGGCATTAACTCTGTGGGAAATGCCGAAACCCAACCGCTTTTATTGCGTAGCAGCTCTTCAGGAACTTCTTGATAGTACGATAAACGCAGGGTACTATGCCGTGTCATATTTTTTATTTTTTGCATTTATGCATACAGGGCTGAAGTAATTGTCGGGCTGCTTCCTTTCTTCGAAGAGCTTGGTGTCAGGGATAGAGTTTACCACCTGACTCGACTCGTCGTGAATACAACATGTACCTTGAATGGTTTTCTCATTGACCAACGGAAGATAAACCATAGTTAGGGACAAGGTCGAGGGAGTGGGTGGTGGAGACGACGCAGACGGCGGTAGCGTGAAAAACACATCTAGTGGTAGCAAGTCGATTGGCTTAGTGGTTTCATTGTACTGACGCTGAAACAAGGTCTTGATGAACGCCGACGGTGAGCCTTAGGCGGATAAAGTTGCAACGGCAGCATGTCTGCACGATGACCATATCTTTACAGCCATTTTTAGCGTTCTATATTACGTTGGTCCCCCCCGCATCAGGGAACACCTCTTGCGAGGCCAAGCCAAAGTATGACGCTGCATGACCTTTGCTATCTGATCGTGAATTATTGGAATTCCTTATGACTTGTGAGGCGCTTGCATCTGGTCGCCTTTCTACGCACACTTTCACAGAGAGAGAGAGAGTCAGTCCTTTGTATATTCTGCTGTAAGCGCAACGTCGCTGCGGTTAGCTAATACATTGCCGCAGAGAGGTTCGACCAAAACAGGAACGCTGATTACGTTGGCGCTATGCAAATGGGCGGCATATGAAGGTTCTTTCGGGACGAGCCGTTGCACTAAGCTTTGTACCGTAAGATTCTTGCACGGACTAGCTTTTGCGAAAAAGTTCAGCTGCTTCTGCATATCGTAAACAGGTAAAACCTATCCACCACTTCTGATAATCTAACATAAGAGGAGCCATCGGTTCCAGTGTTTAGTTATCTTATACCGTGTGTCACTGTAGTTTGGATCTTCTTGACTATATGTCTATAAACTCATTCGCTCGTGTATTGTCAAGTGAGTGTATCGCTTCCATGTTAAAAGCACTGTTTTTTTTGAAATTACGGTCAATATCGTTGAAGGAACGAACGTTAGTCATGACCCCCAGAGCATAATGAGTTCCGAAAGCGGTAATGTTGCATATTATTTGGTATAGGCCATCAAAGATCCAGTAAACAAGGGACGTCGTTGTCCAATCCCAAGGTATTCCTGAGAATACTATACTGGTCTAAAACGCACGCCTTGCCAGAGTTATTCTCGTTAATAGTACAACGAGAGAGAGCACGTGGATCTGAGGGAGCTGTGTGCATTGACCACAAAGGTAACTCAAGAGACTGTAGAGTACATATCGATGAATCTATATGTGCATAAACCCAGTCTTTCACTTTCGGCAAACAAACAGTAATCTGAATGTGCTTTTTATCATTTACGTTTGTTATCAAAAGAAACAGTTTTTTAAGAATGAGTAGAACTCATTTACAGCTACGTCTATAGCGCAATATATTGCCCACGTAAGCCCGTGAAACCTGCTAGGTGGAAAATTCGCGACAGTCGGTAAGTGTATTTCTATAACAGGTCAACGAACAACGAGGTAGTGCAACCACAAAAATTATTGGATTTTTTCTCTTGCAGTAGAAATCACCAGAGCAATTACAAAAGAAAACAGGTATTTTTATTCTACATGCCATCTCTGGATCATGATAACAGACCCCATTGGGACGAAAGTTGTCGCAATAATCATCTGAGAAGGGAGGGTGGGCCAGGGGAAGAAACTGTTCCTGGAAAAGAAGATCACTGTGTCGCGTGGATATATCCCCGCTACGAGCTAATACAAAACAGACAGAAGCAGATGTAAAAGCTTATCGCCACCTGTGTTTCTGTTTCGTTTATTTTCATAACCAACACTGATGTCAAGGCCATGCTTCGTGACAATGAGTCGCTGCAAAGCCAATCAGGTCTGCTCACGGAACAAGGTCCGGACTCCCATATTATAAGCGACAGCACCACCAACTCTGCTTCTCCTCGTCCTCAAGTTCCCTTGGGCAGCAGTAATATGGAACTTGAAAACCTAAAAGAGATAACTACCTCGCTTCGCAGCCAAACGGGACCGCGTCCCGTACAGGTTGTCTTTGAGGATAACAACGATGCCCATCTAACGCCACCCCAATCCGCAACAATCCAAGACGATCATCACGGTTGTGCTGTAACTCGAATGAACGAGCTGGAACAGCAACTTTTAAAAGCACAAGAGGAGACTCGGTTTTACAAGGAGCAACTCGTTCTGCAGGAAAGGACCACACAGGCGCTGGTAGCTGAAAAAGAAGTAGAGAAGGCCAAGCTCGTGAGCCTTGTATCCAAACAAGATGATTTGATATGCGCACTGCGACAGCAGCTGGAGAACAATAACACGCAACAACATCTTGTCAAGCAAGTCAAAAAGCTGCGCGAGGCATTGAATGCAATGGCAAACGAGAAGCGCAGTCTGGAACAGCGCATGGCAGCTTTTCTGCAGGATGAGCTCGATGCTGCTGCAGATGCTCCTCCAGAAACAATGCTGTTATCGGACGACGAAGATGAACTGATCAACTCTACATTATTGGGATACCGCTCTTCGACTGAAGAACTGCACTACAATCTCATGCAGCAGCACCTGGATCTCCGTCGTCGTAGTAGTTGCCAAACGGACAGCACTGATCCCTACCAACTTTCCGTATCACTCGGTTCACCGAGTCGACGAAACAGCAGTAGTAGTAGCAGTGTGCATGACGTTCATTCTAGTGGTGGCCGTTTCCCTATCAATTCTACGCTCAAGCTAGTCGAAGAAGAAGAGGAAGAAGAAGATGCCGTGTCACGGTATTCATCTCTGGCGTCTACGCCCTCCTTTGGATCATTCGATCGTCCTCGGTCAGTTATGCCGACGATGGCGGCGGCAACGCGCGGATCCACCTCTTCAACCATTACCACGGCAACTACTACTACTACTATCACCACCCAGTCGCCTGTTAGTTCAACCCATAAACAGCATACCCTTTCGCGCATCATTCTTCCTCCTGCAACACCTCCTCCGAATCATCCTTTACCACCCATACCATCAGAGTCTTCAGCAGATAATATGATGGTTAAACGACATACAGTCTGGACACACCGGTCGTTTACACCACCACCTTCTTCTTCTTTTACCAGCACTCATACACATCCTCTTCGCATATCCACCACATTTAATAACACCAACGATGATAAACGTCCTTCTTCCTCAGACAGCCTTGTTCAATCACCTCCTTCTGCACCTGCCATCATGTCACCTTCTTCTATTTCTCCTACCTCCTCGTTAGACTGGAGGAGCAAGTCGTACTCGTCGCTGGATGGCAACAAGAACTCGTCTTCTTCTGTGGCACCAGAAGAACAATCGCGCGATAAAGGAGGATTCTGGAGAGGCATGCGCAAAAAGTGGATAAAAGGACGATGATAGATCTACATATTCTATCTATATATAGATGAATTTACATATACATATTTCTACAAAATAATAAAAACGTCAGCGTACATAGTGTTCATGCCATTGGCATGATAACGGTTTCATTTCCTCAATCCGTCTTTGCCGTTCGCAGAAACAGAGTCCACCGCTATCGTCTGGTATTATCCCGTCTCGACACTCATTACAACAATGATGGTGCTCAACAGTACACGTTTGACAATAAAGGATCAAAAGGTGACAGCCTTTGGATGCGCATTTCTTGTAAACATCACAAGGCAGCTTACAATTTTGACAACGACCCACTGTGGTGCTGCTGCTGCCGAGCGCTTGACGTGCGTCAAACACATAGTTTTTGCCTTGCCACATGGACTCTTCTTTATCCGACGACGAATCGATCCATTCAAGATAATTGTGAATTCCTCCTTCCAGCATAAAGATCTTCGTATCCGGTGACAGGACCTGACGCATATACGCCGTCGCTTTTTCACATCGAATCCCTCTATCCTTTGACGTTTATATGCCTTATTTTGCACGGCCATATGAACAAGACATACTTACCCAGTACAGTACGTCAATATCGTCTTGCCTTCCAACGCCTCCCGGTTTCGATCAATATAATCCGGAAACTTACTAAACTTGCGGATCGCCGGTCTCACCGCCCCGCGGAACGCACCTATCCGGCTCTCATAGTAATTGCGCGCGTCCAGTACAACCACGTCTTCTTCCGATTTCAGCATCTCATGGAACACCTCTGGTTTGAGCTTCTTGCCATCCTTTTCTGTGCTGATCACTTTTTCAAGGTTCACTTGATCTGGGCGACCCAACGGGCAAATCTCGTCCACAAGCTTGACGGACAAGTCTGCAAAAACGTGCCGGCATCCTACCGACGGCTTAAAGAAGGCATGTCGAGCTGAAGCACCTCTTGTCAAGGGCGGATCGTGATCTTTGAGGGCCGGTGTGTTGCTAACGACCCAGTCCATGTAGGTCTCGATGGTTTCCAGAGGACCGGCCAAGGTCGCATTGATCCCTTCGGAGGCTATCCGGACTTTGCCTGTAAGCCCTAACTCTGAACAAATCCGCTGATGCTCAGTGGCGTATGACTCTGGGTTCTGGATGGCTGCGTATTTGTAGAACAGGATGACCCGGGATCGTTGCGGGTCGCAGGTGCACTGATATCCTATTGGATCGGACCCGCCCTATTACATATATGAGATGAGATGACAATAACCTTATATATATTCTATTCCAACTAGTAACCTTGGGTGCCCTTCGCTTACGTAGTGATTCCGACGAGACGGCATTATTTTGTTTCCTTGATCGTTCATGATCCAACCGTTCCTGCCATTGATCGATCTCTAAACCATGGGACGCATGCACATGCCGACCAATGGCCTCATGGGTATGAAACTCATCACCACAGCACTTCCATAAGGAAGCCTCGACTTGTTTTTCTCGAATGACTCTCTGAGCTGCCTGAGCCTTTATTCTTCGAGCTAGGTTTTGCGGCATCCGTTCAGGGACCAAAACAGGCGTCCCCTGCGTACGTAATCTCCGACACACACAAGTTGCCCTGTGCACAGACCATATCCGAACATGTGTTCGTCGCGAGGTGAGAATGTAAGCCGCAGAAAGCGTAGGAAACGACAATTCCTCATTGCCATAAATTAGGAAATTGCCTCATATCGAATTATTTTGCCAGCCGAGAGAGACTTGTGATTTGGAAGTGGTGGAGCATTTGAGCTGCATGGAGCATGTTGAACTTGGCAATGATATTTACAAAGCGATCAGAGATTGGCGTTGGGTGAGTCAATATTCAAATTTTCATGTGTAGGTAGGCTTAGGGCTTTATTTAACTTGCTGTAAATATAGTCGATGAAGAGGGGCATTTTACACCTGCACTTCATTGTTGCTTTGACTGCAAAAACGAAGAAATCGGCCAAACTGCAGCAATTTTAGTATACGCTATTGGAGCTCGAATTATCGCGGCTGCTGGCACCAGACTTGCTTTGCAGAGCCTAAGTCAGAGTGTGTCACACAAACTCTCACTGACACGTAAGAAACGGATGGTTAAACAGTCTTGGCGAAACTGCACGTGTAACATTTCATAGCAGATACCTTAATGGTCAAGGGACGAGCCAGCAGCTTGTCTCATGTTTCAAAGACACAAAGACGCAAGTAAAAATGGATTTCATGACCAAACATGTGATCGCCTTTGTACAGTCGTTCATTTTTTGTCACGATCGACTGTACAAGTGCAATGGTATTAAATTGCACCGTTTTGAACTTCACTTCCCTGACATAGGTGAATGTCATAGGAACAATTCATCTGTTTCCAACCAGATTGTTCAGTAAGACCTCTGTCGGCTAGAAAAACGTCTCGATCGTTAGGCATCCCAAAGTGGGCAGGAACGTCGACAAAGAGGCAGTGTTCGAACGGCATCAGCTACCAACTGCAATGATCGGTTGGATATATTGCTTGCTTCTCATGACGGTGTGGATGTAGGCAATGGCGAAATCAAGCCTCCGAATACTTGTCAACGTTGACGATGACACGGCACGCATTGCTGAATTATGCAAGCGTCAGCTGCATCGACCCGTGCTGTCAGCAAAGAGTACAAAAGAACTAAGAACATCTGGGATGATGATAGATGGTACGCGCTGTGCTCTATACTAGGACGTGTCATTGATTCACAGGGAACATTTGAAGGAACGCGCGTCGAATTAAGGACCTCTGGCCTCACTATAGTCAGGCCGAACCCATAGAAAGGAGCGCTGGAGCACTCTCCGATATTGCATGATGACATTTTTCAAGGGCAGGTATATTTATGCCATTGCCGACACCTTTGCTTTGCCCACCACGAAAAAGACGTATGAACCAGTGGAGGACGCCTTGGGAACCTTCACAAGGTGGAAGGTAGTGTTTGAGCGATCCTTTAGGTGAACCTGAATAATGGACCAAGTATTTGTAGGCCACAATCGACGCATCCCTCTGCTCTAACGAGGACGCTGACCATCCATTTATCTTTGAACACTACCAGGACATGTTGAAACCTACTTTAGCCTTTTTTTAAGAACTAGGAACGCTTTCCCGGAGAAGGCGCATGGTCCATACGAGTGGTATGGACGGAATCTCTGATATTGGACTCTCAATCCTTATCATTTGGCTTCTTTTGCTATCATCCTTCTTTAAATCCACTTTCCATAGGGAATGATTAGGTGTATTGATCTGACTAGCAGATTTTTCACCCCTTTTCTCCTCCACACGCCCTTAGTTGACTACAGTACCCGCGCCGTATATCGATATGTGATAAATCCATATGCTCGATATACCGATCAACTTCTTCAATCACATATTTGCTTTTTCCAGGGTATGTCCGCTTGATATAACGATCGCATTTTCTCGTTACGGACCCTCTCGATATACTGCGCGGGTACTGTACGTCATCTGCCTATTAGTGAAAATCCTCAAAACCCGTTTATGTATATTCTGCGAAACCACTTGGCAACGGTATTCATTTTTACAAAGTGTGTGAATGCGGAAGCGTATTAGCCTACGCGAGGTTTGAATCAATTGTGGAGCCGCTTTTTGACGTGCTTTGATATGTAAAGTCTAAGCACTTTAGGACGAAATCGGGGCATTCGCCGCGATGACAGCATCAAAGCGAGCAAGCACAGCTAATTGTTGCTTGAAGGCTTAAAAATTATACACATATGGAAAAGGTACAAAACCAAGTGGCTATACCCCCTGCATACGGAATCTTCGACATCCCTCATAGCTCAGGGACACACAAGTTGCCCAGTGCACAGACCGATATCCATATTTCCTTTTAAGAAACAGCGCATTTATAAACTTTTTGACGACACTGGGAACGTGCCGTCTTTCTTCTTTGCTATGGACAATCTAAAGAAACGGCATGGACAGACTACAGCGTGTACTACTGTCCTGGAAGACTACAGCCAGTCCTTTGCGTCTGTCCCACTACATGACGACAATGTTTACCTGGAAAAGCCAAAGATACGCAGACCACAGCAGCAGCATGTACACAGAATATTTTTCAATAATAAAAAAAAGCGACGACATGGCTAACTCTTTGTCCTTGATAGCATGCCTGGAGGCGACTACTACAAGACCCGTTTGTATACGTTCCTATACTCTTGACATTGTTGGCATTCTGGACTCGGTTTCGAGTCATTGACCGATCAGACAAGGTGGTTTGGGACGAAGCCCATTTTGGCAAGGTAAAGAAGAAGAAAACGTCGTATCTATGCTTTGCTTATATGGGGGAAACAAGTTTGGCTCGTATTATCTCAAACATGAATACTACTTTGATGTGCATCCGCCACTGGGCAAAATGCTGGTCGGACTCTCAGGCTGGATAGCTGGCTACAATGGGTCCTTTGAGTTCGAGTCGGGCCAGGCGTATCCAGAAGAAGTGCGGTTTTCGATCATGCGCCTCTTTAATGCCTTTTGGGGTGCGCTGCTTGTTCCAGTCGCCTATTTTACCGCACGCCAATTCAAAATGTCATTCGCTGCCAGTATCCTCGCCGCCACGATGGTCATGTGTGGTAAGGTGTTACGGCAACGGGCGGCATCTGCAAAGCTCCTAATGTCTATCCAACAGACACAGCGCTTTTGTGCATCAGTCGATTCATTTTACTGGACTCGATGCTCTTGTTCTTTACCTGTGCTTCGCTTCTTTGCCTATCTGCATTCCACAATTACCGAGAACAGTTCGTATTCCTCAACTTTAAAGAAAACCAAGACTCATTATCGTCTTTTAGACCTTTTTCTCGTGGGTGGTTCTTTTGGATGGCGATGACTGGACTCTCACTTGGTTGCGTATTAAGGTAATAACAGAGCAGATAATAGAGTTGGATAGGGGGGAGAGAGGCTCATTTCTGTTGAAGTGTGAAATGGGTTGGTCTCTTTGCAGTCGCTCTCGTCGGTCTCTACACGATAGATGAGCTCTGGGATATGTTTGGCGATGTCCAAATGCCCAAGAGAATCTATTTTGAGCACTGGCTCGCTCGTGCCGTTTGCTTGATCGTCGTTCCAATCATGGTGTATATCGCGAGCTTTGGGCTGCATTTCCATGTCTTGTCCAAAAGCGGGCCCGGTGACGCCATGATGCCTTCCTTGTTCCAAGCACAACTTGAAGGCAACAAGTTCAACGAAAACCCGTTACGTAAGTAAGCGCGCGCCTTCGTTATTTAAAGCATGGATTCATGGTCTAAAATGGTGATTTGTCAGACGTTGCCTATGGCTCTCAAGTGACGATAAAGAATTATGCTTTCGGAGGAGGCCTCTTGCATTCTCATATCCAGACTTATCCAGAAGGATCGAGGCAGCAGCAAGTCACTTGCTACCATTACAATGACCAAAACAATGACTGGATCATTGAGCCAGCATCCCATAACAACGGCAGCACGATCCAGTTCATTCGCAATGGAGATATTGTGCGCCTGAAGCACAAGCCCACAAGGCGGTATCTGCACAGTCAGATGGTCCCCGCTCCAGTGACGACGGATCAGTACGAAGTAAGCGCCCATGTGGAAGCGATGGACGCGAAGAACGACTGGCGCGTTGAAATTGTCGACGGTGATGAAACAACGACGGTTCGTTCGCTCATGACACGCTTTCGATTACGACACGTGGAACTTGGGTGTCTGTTGGCTTCGGACAACGTAGCGCTCCCGCAGTGGGGGTTCCGTCAAATGGAGGTGGTTTGTGATAAAGACGAGCGGGTGAAAGATGCGCATACCTGGTGGAATGTGGAAGACCACATAAACGACAAATGTGCGTAAAACCCCAAGGATTGTGTGGATGCGAAATGATAATAAACCCCTGGTTATAGTGCCTCCTGCGCCCAAGAACGCGTATCAATCCAGCTTTCTGCGCGACTTCTGGCATCTGAACGCAGCCATGTGGCGAATGAACAATGCACTGATTGCTGATCCAGACAAGGACGATATCCTGACGTCCACGCCGTTCCAGTGGCCACTGCTTAGTGTCGGCCTGCGGATGTGCAATTGGGCAGACGACAATGTGAAATACTATCTATTAGGCAACCCTACTGTGTGGTGGTCTAGCTTTGCATCACTGCTGGTGTTTGCCCTTGCCTATCTCACTTACGACGCCCGTATGCGGCGAAGCATTTACGATCTTGACCCAGGTAAAATCAAACTCATCTTTCTTTACGAGCAAGAAGGATCCACTCATATCATTATTATTATAGACCAACAGAATCGGTTTGTATTTGTTGGCAAAACCTTGTTCTTTGGTTGGCTGTTGCACTATTTCCCGTTCTTTATTATGGGCCGCGTCACCTATCTTCATCATTATTTTCCGGCTCTCTACTTTAGTATCCTGATGGTCCCCTTCCTTCTCGATCACTTTACAGCATCTGCGCAGACAACAACCCGCTTGGCGGTCTTTGCAACTGCCGTTTCACTCGTCGTTCTCAACTTTGTCTTTTTTGCTCCATTGGCTTACGGCATCACTGGACCGGTCACGGACCACAAGAACAAGCACTGGTTAAAAAGTTGGAATCTAATAGATCCATTCTAATCATAGTTGATCTTGTTACGAATGCGTAACGTCAGTCATCTACATTATCCCATTTATATATGCTATTTAATCAATACAATGCTGCGCAGAAGAGTCAGGGTCATGATACAAAGTTGTTCAATAGACATTTCATTATGTTCGTTGGGAGCAGGAGAAGCATTTGGAAAATTCAGCTTCAAAAGCAAAGCCATCCAAATTTTTTTGTCCTCTTGTCTTTTACTTGTTCCTTTCTTTGTAATGTCTGTTCAGGGATTTTGGGGTAATAATGGCTGACAACCGTATGAATGAGTGGGCAGTAGTCACTGACCTTTAGTTTGCTGCAGGCCTCCAGGTCGTTCCAGGGAACCAGTATTCCCAAATCGTCACAGTGCCATTCCGCGTTTCTATGGTAAGTCGTTGAATGAGTCAAAAGTAATGGTGGCCATTGACCTGGATGGCGGCTGGGTTAGGCGTCTTTGGGTGACTCTGTCACGGGTAACAAGCGCGCTAGTCTATGTGTCACTGTCGACAAGAAGGAATTCGTTCTGTGTTCCTTGATTCCCGAAAAGGTTCCTGCCCCTTTCCCCCACCTCGAACGAAAATTCCCGGATCTACTAACAAGATGTACATTAGGTTGAGCAACAACCTTTGGACGTTACGTTTTCAGAAGGCGAAGAAGTTGCATTTTTTGTCAAAGGCGATCAGTAAGTAATAGTCTGTTGCGTCTCTCTGTCTGTCTTCTTTTGTGCTCAAACCTCTTCCCTTTCCAGCACTATCCACTTGACTGGCAATTACGTTTTTGATGAGAGCGATACTAGCGACGAGGAATATCTGCCCGAGTAAGTATTATACAAGGGGGAGAGAGAAAAGTTCTTGTTAAAGATCTGAAATCCTTACTAGCGCCATAAGCCATAAGGCGGCACGTGCTTTAATCGACGACGAAGCCATCGACTCTGATGAGGAAATTGATTCTGATGAAGTCATGGGTTCTGACGACGAAGATGAGGACGAAGAAGAAAGTGGTGAAAGTGACGAGGAACAAGATGAGGAAAGCGAAGATGAAGAAGAGGAGGACGAAGAAGAGGGAAGCGAAGACGAAGAAGAAGAGAGCAGCGAGGAGGAGGAAGAGCAACCTCAGCCTATTCAAATTACAAAGAAGGACAAGAAGCGACCAGCAGAAACCGTGAAAGAGAAACCAGTTGCCAAAAAGCAAAAACCAGAGGAACAGCCCAAGCCCGAGCAAAAGAAGCAGGAACAGCCCAAAAAGCAGGAACAAAAGAAACCTGAACAGAGCAAGCAGGAAGTGAATACGCAAGAACAGAAGAAGCCAGAACAACAAAAGAAAGAGCAGAAGAAACCAGAACAGCAAAAGCCAGAACAAAAGAAGCCAGAACAACAAAAGCAGGAGCAAAAGAAACAGCAGGAACAGAAAAAGCAGGAACAAAAGGGTCAGCCAGAATCAGGCAAAAAGCAGGAACAGAAGAATCAGGCTGAATCAAGCAAAAAGCAAGAACAAAAGCCTCAAGTGAGTGTTATCAATTATATGGCGTAGTACCTAGTCGGCTCATTGTCCTTTGTCTCAGCCTAAAGTGACCAAGTTGCCCGGTGGTCTGATTATCGAGGATGTCAAGATTGGCAGTGGTCAAGCTGCAAAGAATGGCAAAAAAGTATGAAGCAATATGATACATATAGCGGGAAGAATAATAGTAATAACCGATTGTTAATAGGTTGGAATGCGTTACATTGGCCGACTAACAAACGGAAAGGTGTTTGACAAGAACACCAGTGGTCGACCTTTCTACTTTTCGTTGGGTCGTGGTGAAGTGATCAAGGGCTGGGACATGGGCATTGCTGGTATGAAGGTTGGTGGTGAGCGTAAGCTGACCATTCCTGCTCCTTTGGCATACGGCAAGCGTGGTGCGCCACCAGATATTCCACCCAATGCAACTCTTATCTTTGAGGTAATAACGCGGTTGATTCATTGAATGGCGATAGTAGTAGTAGTAGGCTAATATAACACTGCTTAGGTCAAACTTGTGGATATCAACTAAAACCATATGTTGTTGTTGCTTCTTTTTTGCTGCAATGGTTCTATATAAAATGAACTTGTTCAGCATGCACAAGCATTTGCTCCGTCTAGATTTCTCGATGAATCATTCAGGTCAACTTTGGTTACTAACAGCAACATCGACAGTTAATCATACTGGTTTTGTTGCATGATATAGAAAACTTACATTGCTCGTTATCGTCTCGTCCACTCTGGCTATTCTCCGTCTCTGACAGAGCATGTCCAATCTTTCGGAAGAGAGCTTTCACCTGATTTATGAATCAACAAGAGAGTTAGATTTATAATAATGAAAGGGAATTATCACCGACATTATATCCTGCTTTGGCACTTGTTTCTATAAACAAGACATTATATTCCTTGGCTTTGCTTTCGCCTTCTTCTATGGAAACCTGTCTATCGATCCGTAAGCAACTAATTGAACTTGACTGATATGAGCAGGTTACCGCTTTTCATTCAAGTCAGTCTTGTTGCCAACTAGCACGATGTTTACATCTTGTCCACGTTCTGCCCGAACGTCGTCTATCCAGTTGGCAGTGTTCATGAATGAAGTTCGACCTAAGTAAGTCTTGTGAGGGCAAAAGTGAAGAAGACCTTGGGAATGACGAACTTACTTGTTATGTCATAGACCACCACACATACGGACGAATCTCGGATATAACTCGGGATCAATGACCGGAATCTTTCCTACGTTAACAGATCCCATCAGTATTCCTTTTTCACCTTATCATCTCTATTATTATTACACAACCTGGCCCGCCGTATCCCCTACATAGCCAAAAATAAGAACGAATCAATGCACAAAAGGCAGAGAGAGAGAGAAAGAGATACAAAGAACAACGTCTTACAGAGCTGTAAGCGGATTGTCCGATCATCCAGGTACATGGTTTTAGACAGAAAATCGATACCAATTGTGGCCTTTATTACTCTGTTAGATCACTAGCTATTTTCCAATCAGAAGGAATATTTCACCTGGTATGTGTTGTCAAACGTATCGTACATGAATCGTGTAATCAGAGACGTTTTGCCAACTAGAACAGCCCTGTTCAACATTCCCCTCGCCATCTTTCTCATCAACGTCATGATGCTTCCCCCCAATCACATACCGCTCTGCTCGCCCAAAAACACCAGTTTGTATTTCCGTAACTGATTATTAGTGGCCTCGCCAGAAGGCATGATCATCAACCAAGAAAGAGGGGTGGTCTGCCACCTCGTGACCTCTCTTTTTTCTGCATAAACCTTGCCAGCAAAAGCGGGGATTATGCCAAGTAAAGGAAGCCACTTGGGACCAACGAGTTCTTAATCTATTCCAGGTCATAACTAATAAACGTATCGACGTTGCCCAACAAAACATTGCGTCGTCGAGTCCTTTTGCCAGCAATTGCGGCAGTTGAGTAAGCATCAAAAGACAAATGCATTATTATTATCTTCCTGCTCAGACGCTACAGACTTGTTGCGTTTGGAAAGTATACGTCTAAGCGAACGTGTGGGTCGACGAACAAGAGACACGGTCTTCCCACCGACCGGCGATGAAATGCTTCCAGTAGCAGTAGCAGCTAATTCTGGCTTATCATCATTGTTATCGCTCCTGCTGCTGCTGGCCGAACTACTGCTTCTACTATCCTTGACGTTACCATCATCGGCAGAGGAGGAGGAGGAGGGGAATTCATCATCCACGGGTGATGCGATAATAGCAGGGCTACTGCTGGTGGTGGCTACTTCAGTCGGTAAGCGATAATAAGAACGTTTCTGCAAGCAGGGTGGTAACCGATGACTCCAGTACTCGACGTCCTTCTTGAACGTCTCAATGGCAAGCTCCCAAACGTCATCGTCGTTCCATAGTCTCTTCCTTGTTGTCTCACGGTCAGGTATCGAATCCATGGCCCAGTCGTCCGGTGAGATCGCTGCTGGAAACTTGAGACAATCTTCAAAGTAATTGATTTGATGCCTGATATGATATATCAGTCTCTTCCCATAAGACGGATCCATATTGAACTAGATACTTGCTGTATTTTTGGATCATCGTTCTCCACGCTCGCCTCTTGCCGCAATTTATCAAGTTCCTGACGAGCATGCTCCAGACGTCTTGTGTAAATGTCGTACTTGATAGCATTGGCTACAGGATCTTCCTCTTTAGAGTACCTTTTCTACCATTAACAAGACGTCTTCATAATGACTTTTTTCCCCATTGCTATTACCTGGAGTGACTGATCATCCCCAAACGCAAAGACTGCAATGCCAACTGGCCTCTACCGGATATGCAGTAATATTCAGCCAGGCGAGACTTGGACGTTCTAACTGTAAAAGTTGAGAAAACAAGAGTACCGTTTCATCAATTGAACGAAAATGGATTACCAGACACAACAGGTCCTTTGCTGCTTTCTTCATCCTCCTCGTCCACAGCCGGTCTAGGAGTAAGAAGAGATCTGCTGCCGCTCCAGTCACCGAGAGCAATCGCGCTGGGCAGCAACATGGTTTGTGCTTCGAGCCAATCACTCTGACCCCACGGGTCTCTACTATCATCGTAGTAATAGTGTTCATCCAGCCTCGTCCATGGCGCCTGGGCTTGCTGAAACAGCCAGCTATCCCAGAGTGCCTTTTCCTGAGGACGCACCGCCGTTGGACGTGTATCGCACATGGACCACTTGTTGGTCCGATAGTACGCATCCATCAGCGCGACACTAGACCCCGACAGCATCCACATTTTCAGTGCGCCGTCGCTAGACGTTGTCGCCAGATTCTCTGGACGAACATTGGACCATGCAATCTATTGCACCTTGCATAATAAAAATCTTTTTCTCTCGTAGTTGTCCCTGAAGATAGATAACTTGCCGACTCTACCACACTTCCTAGGTGGCCTGTAATCCTGGCCACCGGCGCATGGAACGACGACCGAAGATCAAATACGTTCACCATGCCGTCCTCTCCACCTGAAGCGATCCAGTAAGGTATGAATGGGTTGAACCGTGCGTCGCGTATGGGCCGCGCGTGCGTATCATTATTGGCCTGCCACACAACGATACCAGCTCTGACGTCGATCACTTTGAGCGCCTTGTCGTAGCCACCCGCAACCAGTAGGTTGTGCGGAGCATGGGGCGACCAACTTGCGCAGCAGAGCAAGTCTTCATCTGCCTGTACAAAACTTTAATACGGAAACACAACAGGGGAGAGAGAGAGAGAGCGCAATATAAAGAAAAGATACTTTACAGCAATTGCTGACAGTGGTACTTTTTCATTTAATGCGTCCCAGACGTTGACTCGATTGCAATAGACCGTTAAGAACCGACTTGAGGCTTGCTGCTTCTCATCCTTTTGCACGAATCCGCCCAACGGTTGCCAGGCATGATACACGTGATCTGCAGAGTAATCAGAGGCAAACTCTACAGACCGTATCACGGTATTTGGCGCGCACTTTCCCGGCACAACGACGCTGTTCATCTGTTGAACTGATATCAGTATATCAAAGTATGGAAAACCGAAGGAAAAAGTGATTACATGATCCTCTGCTGAGGCTGTATATTCAGCCACTTGAGTGATTTTCACAGAGTCAACCATTTCTTGTTGTTTGCCATAGTGGCACCGGACTGTATACAGCCTTGTCAAACCGTACTTGGAACCCACCAACAAGTGAGATCCTGACCAGTCCAGCGAATAGATTGGCACATCCAAGTATTCGACATGGATCACCTGTCTCTCCATCAATAATAAATCGGGACGGGTTACTGTAATACGATCAGATACCTTGAATCGGGAAAGCGATGGTTGTTGTTGTTGCCCAGTGAGCATGGACGCAGTATCCATGACGAAATAGAGGCAATAAAAATAATCGTTTGTTGCCTCGGATCGCCTTTGTGCCGAACCGATCGCTATGATATCGAAATCCTAAGCTTACCGATCGAACCGTGAGATATGGCAAGGTAACAGAAAACCCCAACGTTCTCTGGCGTACGTCCGATACAGCCAAGCGGGTCAAGAATGTCTCTCTTTCGTCTAGCTCAAGAGAATACGTGCGTAGTGTCTTTGCTGCTCGTCTAGTAAGCGAGATATTATAGTCTTTTCAATGATGCTGTTGTACTGTCATACATACTCTGTGAAACCCTCGGAAATCCCCTTGGCTTGGCTCAGTGCACACAGATACGGCATAGGACGTCCCCGTTGCCTGGCTTCAATTTCCTTTATCAAATCGTTTGCTGTAACATGGACCATATTGGAGGAAAAGAGCGAAACCACCACAAAGCAAGGGTTCAGTGTCTTTTATTTTTTTTTTTTTTTTGGTACAGTCCGGCTCAAAAAGATGGGGTTGAAAATTTCCCTAATTATGCAAGTCTTTTGCATTGCCGAATCAGTAGTGCCGTTCAGACCTGACTGATGGGGTTTCACAAATGGATTCCTGACGGACTGATGGTATTTGAGTGCACAGCTGATTGACCAAGCATAGTATATTGTTTTGGTTGCACAGGAATAATGCGCGAATACGTTCTGGTTTGTAGCAGTTGCATAAAATGCCCAACGTCATGCTGAACCGTTTTTGCTTTCAATTTTGTATTTCCCAAGTGCTATCCTATCGCGCCATGTCGAGACCCAGCAAGAGAGATATAGAGCTTTCGCATTTTCTGGATCATTTGCAGTTTATCGATGATGCTCCAGATGTCGTAGAAATCACTGACGACGAAGGCAACGTATTGGATACGGTCGATCATGGGCCTGCTATGCAGCAAATGGAAATTGAGCAACAGTCTGGGAACATCGGAGAACGAGGGTCTGTGGAAGAACGGGACGCGACGTTTCCTGGAAACTGCACAGAGCTTTAACCCATTGACGGTTGTCCCAATGACAACTGAATTGCTTGAATTAAATCTTAGACGTGATGACCATCGCTTCCACTCCCGAGTTCTGCATCGATCCCGCAGTTTTCGATCATATTTTGAACATAATCAAGAACAGCCAAGTGTTTAAAATAAACAGTCTCCACCGTCAGGCCTCAATTCGCAACCAGCTTGCTCTTGCGCTTTATAGATTTGGTCATTTTGGGAATTCAGCTTTGAATGGCTCCGTTGCCAGACTTTTTGGAGTCTCTGAAGGCTCAGTCATCGAATATACGACGCGTGTGGTTTCAGCATTGCGAAAAGTAGAGTTTCAATATGTAAACTGGGCATCTGCTCGTGAATGCGAATATCTCAGGAGAAAGCGCGTCGCCGAAAAGCAGCTGAACTTCTATGGTTGTGTCGGGATGCTAGACAGGACGGATGTTGTTCTATGCAACAAGCCAACAAAACAGAAGAGATTATTCAGTTCACTTGCAAGTTATATGCGACATCAACCGCAACATCCGATATTACAGCGTTGGTCATGCGGGCAAAGCTCATGATTCAAGAGCTTTTCGGGAGAGCACTTTTACCTAAACCTGGAGAGCAGATTTGGACCAGGCGAATACATTCTCGCTGATGCAGCTTTCCGACAGAATTATCACGCCATGCATGGCTCCAGCGTCCTCTCTAAGGGTGAATGCGCGGTTCAATAAAAGACACTCTGAAGTCAGAGGTATGCTCTTATTTTTTTGTGTTTCTGGTTGGTCCCAACGCATAAATTAATCCAAGTAAACGTTAGGAGAGGTGGAGCATACGTTTGGCTTGTTGAAGGGGCTATGGCAAAGCTTAAAGGGCATGCGTCTTCAGATCAAGGACCACGACAACTACGATCATGTGCTCCACTGGATCAGCGCATGCTGTATACTTCATAATATTGTCAATCAATATGGAGATGATGGATCAGACTTTCTGGAGTCATATGAACAGTCTATGGAAGAGAAAGGCGAAGCGGAAACGAGGTCAGGTAATGATGCAGCGTCCAGCATCAGTGGTGAAGCTGTACGTAGGATAATGGAGCAGGGCCTTGGACTTTAAGATAAAGTCCACGTTATGCGTGTCACTGTTTTTTCCCGCCCTCGCACTCTGGCGCGTGTTTTATTCGATAAACTATAGAAAATACAATGACAAACGATTTACAGGGCATCATATTGACTTTCCGTGTGAGATGAAGTATCCTGGTTTAACGTAGGCTGATGTGTCTAGGGCTCGTTATCGATCCCGACGTATCAGTATCGTATCGTATCGATCGTAAATATCGTGTAGCGATCGTGAACAGTAACCAATGTAATAGCTGACCGTTATATTACAGATAGGATCTGAAGGTTTAATTCTGCATTGACAGAACAACGAAGTATGCACATTTATTTTGGTAATGAGATATATCATCAGTGTTCTTTTGCTTTTTCAAAGATGTTGACCGTGAATCAGTAAGCATCAGCTGCTTAATAATTGGCTGTTCTCGGCGGTTCCCCGTGTAATGTAAGTTTAACGATCGATACCGATACAAAACGAAACGAGCATGTATCGTCTCGATCGTATCGATAACGGACCCTACTGCTCTGGCTTTTCGGAACGCTAGCCGCAATCCGGAACAAAGATTTTCTTGACGAGAATGGGGGTATCCCGGTCACTCCGTTAAGAACGGCATCGGACAACGCAGCGACAGAAAAGGGCAGAGAGCGTCTGTTCTGCATTGAACACATAGGGAATATTTATGCAGATTACTTTGGCGTGCGTGGTGCGCTCAAGATCAGAGATGACCGACCCCTGTGGAGCAGCCTTCACGTCAACTGGGAGGCTGTCCTAAAAAGAACTAAAGGTATTACTAGCACGACAAGCATGGCTGCGCAGCAGTTTGGGCAGAACCTTAACACTATGTGGGGCAATGGAAAGCTTGTTGGCTATTCTCTGAAATTTCTTTTGAGATACCTCGTGAAAATGTGGCTGTACTTCAACGAATTTCAGGAATCGCTGAAAATGCTTAAAGCCATCGCAACGTCTCGGCCTTCCGCAATCCGCAACGTCGTCAACCCACGTTGCAATGGCGGACTATATCAATTTGAAAACTAGGCCCGATAATACTCGTTTATTTCTTTAAAGGAGTGGTCAATTTTTTCCACGTCTGATGAACCTGATTCACCGTGTATCTTATACATTGAAAGATTGATGCGATTCTTTAAGCGTTGTTTCCAGCCATTGCTACCCTTGAAGACGCCATCAGGATAATCAAGCTTTTTTGCCAAGACTTTGCCTGCTTGCACAATAATGTTTCAGTTCAATGGGATATTACGCTCCTGAAATTCAGTCCTCCAACTTTACAGAGCTCTCTCCACATACTACCGGAATATAATGCACATGTAAGTTACTAGAATTCTTGACTGTACTGTAATTGTCGCAAATGCAACGTACCGACAACCCGCCATTATTTTGTGTCTTTAAGAAAGAGCTGTTCTCGCCTGCATCTTCGATTGCGTCACGTTTGAGCTTGGGCAACGAGAAATGCTCGACTTGTTTGGTGCTGCCTCTCGATGATATTCCTTCTTCAACCATTCTGCGAGTTGTTCTAATGTCAGATTAAGTTTATTCCTTGTTTTAACTAGAAGTGCGTCTTCTGGATCTTTATTTAATCCTATAAACTTCGGAGGCATTGTAATTGAAAAGGTAGTTGACTGGAATAAAAGGCAAACTTGCTTTTTGCACGGCACGATATCCCTTTTATTATTCACTCATTCGTTCAAGGGACATGGCAATTACTAAGAAACAATGACTAATAATGGATCTATTACTAAACGATTACTGATATCTGGCAACAGCTGCTCCCAGTGAAAAAGCGGGACTCGTATACTTTTAAGCGCGTCGACTTTCTGCTACAAAAATTGCCATTGCAAGAGCTGGATGCAATCAGTTGGAAATTGAATGTCTCCGCCTCCTCGCTCTATTGCAACCCCGGCTATTGCACCAAAATTCCAGGAATCAAGACGTTGCAATGGGCGGGGAGCCACTGTACTCACAATCACTAAGGGAAGAGGGAACTAGGTCTAGTTCCGGCAGTAAAAAATTACCCTTTAAAAAAGATCGATCGCTCGCGCGCTCGGCTGCTTTAGCAGAACAACAAATGTATTTTTCCGCAGCGTGACTGCGCCTGTGTTCAAATGCGGAGGTTCAATGCGCAGCGTCTGTCAAGCAGCAGTAAGATGTCGCTTTTCCCAATGAAGTGCCCTGGTTGTGGGAAGCCAGCACAGAGTGTAAAAGTAACGGAACTCGATCACATGTGGACAAAAGATGAGCTGGAAAAACGTTTGAGAGAGGGTAACCAGGACATTCCTCTCACACATGCAACTGTGTACGCGGAGGAAGGGTAAGACAATTTATGGGGAAGAGAAATGTAAGCTAAAACGTGAATGTACCTTTGTAGGTTAGCTTATTTTAGGGTTCACCACGAGTCGAGTCGAGTTCGTGTTGAGTCAAATTTATCCTGACCCGAACTCAACTCGAGTCATTGTAACCCCGGCATGGATGTTCGAGCTGACCCGAGTCGAGTCGAGTCGAGTCAAGTCAAGTGGTGAACACTAGCTTCTTTACATTTCGCCTGTGAGAAAGGAGCCTCGGATATCTTCCACAAGTATGCGAACGTTGAGCTTGCGCCTGTCACCCAAATCAAGGGCGCAAACAACTTTGACGGTTCCAGAGTCCAGTATAAGCGTTCTTTGCAAATTCAAAATCAGACGAAATGCCTGTATGTTCATAACCACTTATTGCCAGGACTGCGAATTGGCCAGGTCGCTCGGAATTACGACGTCGGTAGCCGGACGAAAATCTCAGAGCCCTATGTATGCATGTGTGCTACAATGATTAGAGTACAGGTTGTTATATGTGTTAAGTATGCTAGATTACGGCAGTGAAGGGTCAGTATAAAAGGTGGTCTAAAGCGTCGATGGAAATGGTCAGAAGAAATCCTGTTCCTCTCAGGAATTTGGATGTAGTACAAATAAAAGTAAGAGCGTCAAGTAGGAGGCGTTAATATCTGGGTTTATTTAGGGAAGAACCAGCAGAGATGACGAAGTGTACCTCTATCCAGCTTTCATACTGCAAGGATGAACTGTAACGAGCTTACCGACTGGGATGATAAGATGACCAATTGGACTTAGATGTAGCCAATAACTCCTCCAGTCGTGTTTGCGGTGAGATGTTATTATAAAAGGAAAAGGGTAGGGACAGTAGGTC
>JSYX01000455.1:0-28702 GCA_000787465.1 Thermomucor indicae-seudaticae
GATTTGCTTTTTCCAGGTGTATGTCCACTTGATATAACGATATTCTTGATATAACGATCGCATTTTTTCGTCACGGACCCTATCGATATATCGCGCGGGTACTGTACCGATCATTTTTTTTGGTGTTTTCTCAGGGGGGCGCTCACTAGATAGAGCGTCCAATGTATGTACAAAGAAGTCCGAGTCGACAACAGGTCTTGCAAGAAAACGAACGGTAGCCCAAAAAGTATTTTTTTTTTGATGATGCTCACTTTTTCACAGCAGCAATATCACGATATTTCACGTTTGGACAGTTTTGCACGCACTAGGACTTTCTTGCTTTTACCTCAGTATATACATGTAATACAATAATACAGATGTCAAAGTGGTTAGTAAAGGTTAAATACTGTAGTCTAGAGCTGGAGCTACAACAACCCAAGCACATCTCCAGTGTGTAGAACATCAATATAGCGCGCCCATTCCTTCGCGTTGTTCGTGATGAACAAAGTTCTGACGTATATCTTCATTTAAAAGTGTTTCCTTCGTCTTGAAGCTTTGCAGATGGGGCCTTCTGATCGGCCGGGACCTACTGAGTCCGAAATGCGATTTTCCGTTCCGGAGCCAGCGAAGCGAAGAAGGTTCATATAGAACAAGGAACCTTTCTTTTGCAATCAATTCTATGGACATTAAGAGCTGGTTGCGCACAGTGTTGCAGCATGCAAGTATTCTGTATTAGAAAGCATTGCGGAGACCTTTAGCCTTTTTTTTAGTTGACTAATGCCGCTTCCCTGATTTATCAGTATAACGATCCGGAACGTACTTTTCGAGATGTAGACGCCGTACTGCAGACATACCTTTCTCTTAAACCCAAGATGGATACCTATAGTAAGAAGCCAAAAAAAGAAGATAGAGTCGATCGCGAGGTGTTCACATTTCGGTTGGCAGCTTATAATGACGGACACACACAACTTCTCCTGTGCTTGCACGGCACAGTGCCCATCACGTATCGCTCCATACCCTACAATATCCCTGTGGCCTTTTGGATCCCCAGCGAATATCCTCATTATCCACCGATCCCATACGTGAAACCGACGGCCAACATGCTTGTACGCGAAGGAAAGCATGTTGATAAGAGTGGGTTATGCTACCATCCGTATCGATCTTCATGGAAAGACGACGTCAATGTAAGTTGGCACATCCATATTTTCATAGCATCCATGGCTGAACGCAGCGGGGTGAGGGCAATTAGAAGCACACGTTGTTGGAGTTAGTGGCCATCCTGCAACAGGTATTCGGTCATGAACCACCTGTCTATACAAAACCGACTTCGACGACGACGGCTCCACCCGTCTTTTCTTCACCACTTCAAAAAGCGAACGACAATAGTAGTAGTAGTAGTAGTAGTAGTACTAATAATCGACACCATAACGCAAGCACAAATCATAATCATCATCCTTCTTCCTCGTCTACTCCGTCACAAACGCGTTCGCCAAACACCACAACGCCGGATGCTACTACTACTACAAGTTCTCCACGGTGGGCAGGCGACGGTACAGCCTTTTACAATATCCATCAAGGCTTAGCGGTAAGTGGTGGGCGCGCATGATTTCGCCAATTTGGGTTGGGGTGATTCTAATAGACTTGCCCCAGGCCATGACACTCAGTCCAGTAAGCTATGCTACACCGTCACCCGTTCCAACGACAACGGCAAGCAGTACGGTACCCAAGCCATCATCATCATCAACAACAACAGCAACCACGACAGCCCCATCACCCGTGCTGGCTAACACGGTAGCGCCGCTTCATCATCCACCACCTCCTCCTCCACCTCCACCACCACCGCCTCCTCCGCCACCTCTTGCACCCTCTACTACTACCGCGCAGTTGCCACATCAAGCGCCAATAGACAGTCGAGAACGAGAGCTTCAGGATAGATTGTACCGCAAAACCGCTGAACGGATGCAGACATTCAACCTGACCGTGTCTACGGAGATGGACCGACTCTTGATGATCAACCGGCAGTTGAATGAAGGCGAAGTCAGGATCGAGCAAGAGCAGCAAATGTTGAAAGACCTTGCGCATCGCTTGCGGCACAATATCGAAGTCCTCAAAAGGCGAGGGAAGGAGATTGAAGAGGTCACGAGTACGGTCAATGCGATGCCGGATATTTCGGTCGATGAAGCGTTGTGTGGCACAACCGTTGTCTATAATCAGTAAGTATCGATTCGATTGTATTGGGTGGGTTTCATTCTAAGAGTTGTACATGAAAGGTTGTTTGAACTGGTGGCGGACGATAATGCGATTGTCGACACGATCTATTATCTTGGCAAGGCACTGAATTCCGAACGAATTGATCTGGTGACATTTATGAAGGTAAAAGATACATTGCATGGATGATCAACATTTGACTAAAGCGATATGTATTAGTGTACACGGACGCTTGCAAGGGAACAGTTTATGAAGCGGGCATTAATTAAAAAGATATGTGAATCTTAATAAAGAATAAAGAACGTAAATCAGTCGAGTTGGATACATTGATAGCTTGGAAAGACCAGCTCGTCATCAAGCATTTTCCGCAGTTGCTCGACAATGAAACGCTCGATCTTACCAACATTTTTCAACACTTGTGTAGAAAATTAGCAGACCAGAAAAGAAGCGAAGCCCTAGATTAGACGAGTCTCACCTTGCTTTTGCTTATCGCCCACAATGGATTCGATATGGACGTCTTTGAGTAACCTTCAATGGATGGGGACATCAGCCCAATGTAAGACGCCAACCCTTTTTTTTTGTTCCTTTACCTTTCAAGTCTGCCACCGTTCCTTGAGATCTCCTCCTCCGGCTCAAGCATGGATACACAAACACGGTTCATGCTTTTAATGTATGCGACGACCGCAGTGGCTTCAAATTCGACGCTCCGGACGCGCAGCTGGATCGGCAAGCTCATGAACATCATGCTTGGATAGTTCATCCTGAGTTCGGTGAGCAGAGTCATGCTCATGTCGCCCTTGTAGGATATCAGGAGCGAGGTCTGAAAGTCCATTTCTGTAGGGTCGTGACGAGCCGTCGCTTTGGCCGTATTATTATTGTTGCTGATAGTCGTTGTGCTTTGGACGGATGAAGACGGTGGTGGCGGTGGCCGGCGCATGTGATATTGGTCGTCGTCATCGATCCAGTCTTCTGCTTCGGACGCAGCAGGCGGTGGCCAAGCCCATCGTTCCTGCTGCAGCGGAGGCGAGTGGTAAGGATGTTGCGGTGCGACAAAGGGCGATCGATGAAACGAGTGCATCAGGTTAAACCGTTGTTGTTGAGAATACAGGAGCGGGTTGTTGAATGAAAACCGCGCAGGGTTGAGTGGATAGCAGGGTTCGCTTGCTGCTGCTGCTGCTGCTGAAGTATGCGACGCGAGTCCGTCGGTCGATGGGGGCGTAGTACTACTGCTTCCAGTAGGCGTCGGCGGCGGCGGCTGGTCATTCTGCGTACGCGTGCCTCCATTAGACTTTTGTGGTGCCAATTCGTCGTCGTCGTCGTCTTCATAAAACTCTGGAAACGGATCGGTGATATTGGTGATCTCGATCCGAGGTGCCTCTGTGCCCCATTCGAATGCCGTGACTTCAATGTCACCAATAAACGCAGGTTTGCTGATACTCTTGAAATGGCGATTGAGGAAATGTTGAACGTGTACCGCAAGCTCTTGATCAAGCTTGGACCAGTCGATATCCAGTGACATGGGCCCGCTAAAAAAAGCAAAAACGCCCCTATTATGCAGTCCCTTGGTGTTACTCAGAAGGGCTGGGTTAATCAAAACGGATAAAGGAGACACACGCATACATATATAGATACTGAATAACCGGAAGCAACTCACTGGTCATGCATTCCACAAAAAGCCGAGATTGCGGCATCACCAACAGGGCTCCTTTTAGCTTGCAGAATACAATAGCAGTAAAGTTTCCCTTCTCAATTGGGTTAAAGGCAACATGCTGTTTATGCACAAAGCATCGTCCAGATGCATCAAAAGGGAGGGCAGGGTTGTCAATCCTAACGTCACGGATACGGGATCAGCATCTCTCTCTCTGTGCCGATCCCCATCGCGCGAAACAAGAGTTACGCGAAGACTGCATCTGCTTTATTTTTCTCAAAGCAAAAAAGATCAGAGAATTATTACTGAATAAGTGCACAAGAGACATTATATGAAGAATGACTAGGGAAAAAGGAGAGATATCTTGGACGTGTGTATAAATGTGAGTTGCTTCGTGTGGTGGTTGTTACTTGAGTATAGTCATTAGTGTATAGAGTTAAATTACTGATAGTAGTAGCCGTGTAGGATGAATGTATTATATGCAAGTGGTGGATTCTGAACACTGGGGAGAGGCGGCACCGTCGCAGGTTTACGGACGTACGCATTTTGTACTGTATCAAAAAGCCAACAACGAGAACAGTGTTCGTCCTGCGTCAAGATCCGATGGCAATGGTCGCAGCGTCTATGACAATCGGAACAGAACCAGTCCCAGCCTAATGCCTTGTTGCAGGATCCGCAAATGACCTTGTCGTCGTCGTTCTGGACTGGTGACGAAGGAGGCGAAGGAAAATGGTTCATGCTCATATAAAGGAGTGGAAAGCTTGTTAAAGAGGAAAGAGGGAAGGGAAAGAGAGATACGGGCTTTTTTCTTTACTTTGGATGCGTTCTGCTGTTTGCAGGACATTTTATACATGCTTTTTTCTTACACAGACAGACGCTGAGTTTCTCTCCCCCGCGTTGCTCTTTTTGCATTGGGGAAACGGTTTGGTTTGTCAAGTTGGAAACCGAACTTTTATTAAACGAGACGCGCTCCCTCCTCCTCCCTCTCCAAAGGTGGAGAGAGGACAAGCGAAGGTTATATTACATACCCCCACACAAACGTTACTTGATCACTTGTATAGGCAGGGTTGCTATGCAGCGGATGCGTCAGCCGTGATTCGCAACAGCAGCAGTGCCCTCCTATAATAATAGCCTCTCCTTTTTTCTATTGGACCTGGAATCTCCTTTTGTATGATCCACGTGGCTCGGCATGACTATGGATGGTTTTATTCTTCATTTATGTATGTATGCTTACTGCTCTCTGCTAAGCAACCCTTTCCCCCCTTTTTTTGTCAAGTCATAATGAAAATTTTCTTGATCCATGATACTGTACGGTCTGTATCCAAGGAGTGAGAAACCGATTTAAACAAAAAGGACCCTACCTACCGATGCCTGCCGGTATGTTATCCAAGGAGTAGTAAGTAGTACGTAGAGTGAAGGGAAGCATTTTTCTCCGAATTGCATGACAATATAAACACGTCTTGTCGTTTTTTAATTCACAGTTATTTTATCAGAAGGTATATAGATTGATCAATTTTGTACAGTAAGAAAATGGCATAAGAAAGAGAAGCTATAGACAAGTTTTGATATGTATATAAAAGGGAGGGTAAAGAAAAGAAGAAAGAATGGGTGTTGTGTGTGTATACATGAAACTATGTACATTCATAAATTCTTTCTCGGTTGGCTAAGATCAGTGCACCCAACGAAGACGAGGATCACCGACACTAAAGGATCTCGGACGCTTTGTGTTGTCCTGAAGTGGCGTAAGGAATGTCGAATCTTGCGGCAGCGGATTGTCAGTGCGTGCAATCAAGAATGGCTGTTCTTCATCATCTTGTTTCACGACGGACGACGACGACGACTGTGCAGCCAATATTTGTCGTAGTTCTTGGTAAGCTTCTTGCACAGCTTGATCAGAATGATCCTTCTTCAAGCCAAGGGATGCTGCTGCAGCACTCGACCATTTTTGTGGACATGGCGCTACAATTTGTGATGGTGCGGTCATGCCCTCTTTCTCTCTAAAAAACAACGATAAAAGACACGGAAAAAAAGAGTGGAAAAAGGTTCCGAACTTTGCGCTGTCAACTTGATTTCTGTGCTGGCTGAACCGGAGTTTCTCCGATGTGCCAGATCACAATTGAGGCTTCGTCTACAACGCGATAGGCAGAGGATGGTGAGCAGAAGAGGAATACAGATAACGTAGATCGTCAGGTCCAAGTATTTTCTTTTGCCCACTGGCGCTATACTTGAGGGGTTGCCACACAAAGATGCCGCTACAATAAGACATGATCTATACGCACTTGCAAAGTGGCCTGTAATCCCTTTACAGAGCATATGATGACATGGTCCTATTCTACAGATTACAAATGCGATGCAGCTCAATGCTTCCTTTAAGATGTCTGTAGAATCAACGTTCATCAAATGGAACCGGGCTTGATTTCACCATTAAACAAGTATTCGCTTTTAATTCAATCTAGGTATACTTATATACAAATACTGACGCATTTAGGCTTTATTCTTTGCTGTTACTACTGGTGTAGCCTTCTGTTGTTGCTGTTGTTGTTGTTTTGCTCGCTTTTTCTGCTTTTTGCGCTTGTTTCTTAGACGTTTCTTCTCAGACTTTGTCATTTCCGTTTTACTCTTGAGTTCTCCCCGCTTCTTGTCGTAAACTTCTTCAGGTGCTAGTAGCGTAGCATCCGACACGTTCACTGGTAATACTTCTTCCATGCTGATAGCCGGTGCGTTACTGACAATAGTAATTTCAGGCTTGGGCTATATTATACGTTTTGTTAGTATAAGGTTTTCGGCAGGCAGGATTTCTGACTGACGACTTACCGGCTTGGGCGTGAAATGGAAGTTACTCAATGCATCGAGCTTGTAACATAACGCGTCAAACATTTCAGAAATAGCCTTGTGTTCCTGTTTCAACGCTTCATCTTTTTCATTGGTCTGATCGTTGGTCTTTTGCTTGATATATTCCTCTTCGTAAAGCTCTGCCAGCGACTTTTTGGACTTTTCGTCACTAAGCTCTATGATTTTTGAAGGTTGGAAAGGTTTGGCAGCAGGGTCAGATTTGCGCACGACATCGTCAAAGTTGTTCTAAATTGTATCGTTAGATTTCTTTGTCTTTTTGGATATATCCAGTAGTTTACTTACATCCAGAATTCTCTTTTTAATAAGTTCTTCCAGGGCATTAGTAACTTCCTGAGTGATGACTGGTACTGGCTGTAAATAACGTGAGTGTGACATATCCATCACTCCTAACGCGCGGGTATACACAAACCTTCACAGAGTGATCAAATTCGAGGTCTTCTTCCAAAAGACTGTTTACTGGTCTGCTCTTCGCGCTGGTCTCACCCTGCAATGTCCAATGCTTTTCTTGAATATTTTCTCGTTCAAACTGTTCAATTTGCTGTTTCAGCCGTTCCAACCGCTTCTGATGCGCAGAGACGTCTTCATCTTGTTCCTCTTCATCTTCATCGAACAAACTCCGCACAGGAGCAGACTCTTCATTTTCACCATCCTCTTGTTCTTCTTCGTCATTCTCCCCTTCATTGCCGTCTGCGTCATCCTCACTTTCCATGTATTCGTCATCCTCGTCTTCATTATCGTCTGCCCCGTCCTCATTTTCCACGTCTTCGTCATCATCATCATTTTCCATGTCTTCGTCAGACATCATGTCCATATCTACGTTATCATCATCGTCATCGTCTCCGCCTTTCACGTCGTCTGCAAATCTCACTCTCTTTGTTGGCTTTTTGTCTGTGTCGCGTTTCGATTTCTTTGGCGGAAGGAAGAAATCAGCGTATTTTATGTCTATATGCTTCATTAGTTTGGGAGATGCATATTGAGAGATCCACTCAACTTGCCTGCTACATCATCGAGATCTTCTTGCTCTCCGTCACTGTCAGCAATCGCATTCAGATCGTTATCATAGTCAATCTGCTCTTCGTCGTCATCCTCAGGATCCGACATCATGTCTCGCCGTTCCTGTTCTTCTGTCCACGCATTGAATTTTTCGAGGTCAAAGAAATCATCGTCGACTTCTGACCGTTTATGGCTGCTACAGAAATAGATTAGCTTTGTCTTTATCCAACCAAAGCACACAACTGCCGCCTTGCCTTGCTTCTTCCTCTTCCTCCTCTTGTTCTTCTTCATAAGCGTCTTCTTCAGCAATATCATTCTCCTCTTGATTGTCTTCTTCCTCCTCCTCGTCCATATCTTGTTGTTGTTGCTCGTCCCCAAATCCTTCAAACTCTTCCTCTTCTTCTACATAGGAAGAATCATCACCCGACAACAAGGGCTCTTCTTCTTCTTCTTCGTCATCGGTCATTTCCGACCGTTTCCGTTTCCGTGCAGCAAATTCAGTGGCTGTCGTCTGCGCATAGCTCAGGAATGGCTCATTCTGCGCCGCAATCTCTTCCCAAATCTGATCTCGATCGAAGCCTTCCGTCAGCAATTCCGGAAACGGTGAAAACTCCATGACCTCATGCTTTTTAGCTACACCGATAATCGAGTGTTAAGATCGCTCAAGGGCACACCTGATCCAATGGAATAAATCATGCCTGTGTCGTAAAAGTATTTTGTCAGCTGCAAGGCTTGATCCACAATGCTCTCGTCCGCCGTGAAAAACACTTCAGGCTTTTCGACGACATTGGACAAGAACTTTTGCACCGGTCCTCCTTGGTCTTTGGTCATTTCTGCTGCAGGAAACCCGAACACCCTTCCTTTTTTTTTCTCTCAAACCGCCAGCAGCGGCCGTAAAAATTACGACTGTTAGTCACATTCCAAATTCTTCCCTCTTTATTCTTTCTTTCATTTTACAATGATAAGAGATCCTGATGATGACAATGCTTAGCCAAATCAGAGAACAAACAGCGAGTGAGTGGGGGTCAGCGGTTGAGAAAGTGCACGGTCGTTCTCAATTCCAGCAATGGAGATGCTGAACACTGCTTTCTCACCCCTCACTTACTGGCTTGTTGTGTGACGAGACAAATCACTGAGAAGGGAAACATGTCTGATGGGATTATTATTATTATTATACGGCACTAGTAATATATTTCGTCTTTTTTTACACAACAACGTCAGCAAGACGAAAAATACGTACTTCCTGCCTGGCGGGAAAAGATATTGGTACTGAAATAAAGAAGAGTTGTGCGTTAACTGTGTGTGCGTGTTTGTGTGTAGATATGTGCAGGATGTGGAGCCGGAGATTATGCTTGAGGATACGGAATATAATACATTAAAGTGAGCAAAGTAGGTTTGTCTTTACAATGGGGTCATGGAGGAGCTGGATTGGGTAGAGGAGGACTACTACTCCTGCTGCTGCTGCTACTACTGCTGCTGTTAACTGCCGGTGTCGAAGAAGAGGACGACGACGAAGATTGCTGCTGTTGTTGCTGACGGGTAGTGGTAGTAATAAAGAGGTCAACGTGTTGTCGAAAGTAATAGCTCAAGTTCTCCTTGACTGCCGTCGCGGTGTGGATCTGTTCCCAGACTTCGGTCCGAAACGACTGCACACGTTCTCGTTTGACGGTGGGCGAGGTTTCCATCTTATCGAGTATCATGAGCAACATTCGGCAGAGGTGCGAAAACTTTTTGAATTTGGCATCGAGGTACTGGTTGACCTGGCGCACAAAGGTCTCCGATGCAAGTCGAGGATCGTGGAATGATGAACTGGTCGATTGGCCATTGTAGAGAGAGACACGGAATGACGGACAGGCGGACTCGCTGAACGCTTGGAGGTCCTTGACGATCGATTTGGTTTGGTAAAGGCACCGGGTGAATTCGATAAAGCTGCGGTCGGTAAAAGATAGGGATGATGTGGTAGTCGTTCTTGTGGGGTCGAAGCGAGGGGTTGCTGCTGCTGACGGCCGCGATCGTCGGATAGGTCCCAAATGGTCCATATGGGGGGTGGTGGTGGTCATGGGGTGCGAATGAAGATTAAATGTGGATGGACGGAGGTTACTTGTGTTGGTCATGGTACTGTTACTACTACTACTACTGCTGCTGCTGATAGTAGACGGGTCGTTATTCAGCTCCTCAGAGGAATCCATATTTTTATTTGGAAGAGAGTATTTATAAATCTGAAGAAGAAATTAACAAAGTACCGTAGACCGAACTTCACAGAAACTTCATGGATGGACGCGGAGTTTTCCATGATGGAAGGAAAAGGAATAGTCTCCACACTCACGGCGGAAATTTTTCTTCGTTGCCTGATTTGCTAACTTTGTTTCAACGTAATTAAACCGCAATTTATCGCTAGCCCATGCTAATAGGGCGGGCGCATGGATGATCACTTTATGAAAAGTCTATTCGAACATGATTTTTAGGAGTCGGGTTACATAGCCGGAGTTGCAGCTTGTAAGGCACAATGGACTCCGGACTCTCCCGCTGGTAAGCGAGCATATGCTCCGTTGGAAAGCGAGCCCCCAGAGCCCGAAAATGGAGCAGCCATCTTTTTCTTCTACGCGGATCTGCTATGTTCTATGCAACAGTTACTTCGAACAGATGCTAGATTATTCTAGGTATTCACAAATAGAATATGATAGAAAGGGAAATGTGCCAGCCAAAGTTGACCTGCTGTCATTTGCTTCTACCAGCATCTTGTAATACGTATTGCGAGAGACAAACGTCTTGCTATCCGTTGTGCTGCAAAGTGCATGATTTCCTTTTTTAGTTTCCTTTGTCCCCGCATATTCATCATTCATTGTTATCGTCTCCCAATCATGCATGAGCAAGAAGTATCATTGATTCGACCAACAAAGATCTTTCGTTTGTGCAAATGGAATGGTCTGGTTGGATAGTACATTTTACATTTGGGAGCATAAACTAGTTGCTTATACTGGTACATGAAGAGATGGCCGAGTCTTTGCTGGTGAGGGTCAATTCACTCGTCTCGCATACTAGATCGGTGTCGTTATTAGGAACAGCCTCTTCAATGGTGCTGGGTGTTGATGACCATCCCATGACGGACATCCGCTTCAAAGCCCGTGACCAACCGCCGCCACTGCTGCTAGTATTTGTGTTTCTGCGTTGTCTGACGAGTGATGAGGATTTGGACGACGATATCCATGCCGAGATGGTGCTGCGTCGGGGTCTCCGACCAGGAGTGCTCGTAGTAGTAGCAGGAGCAGCCGTACGGTTTCCAATAGGACCAGGCTTAGTATCATCACCAGTCTTATGATGACCACCCTCTTGTTCGTCAATATTTAAAACATCGACCAATTCCTGATTGTCGACGATTTTCATCAGGATCTTGTTCATGTACAACTTTAATGCCTTGTTGGATTCTTGTAGGACCCTGATTTCATCCGTGAGTTCTAGAGAGAAAGTATTACTATTAGCATAGGGTTGCAAGGGGGCAGATGGAAAGCTTATTTACGTTTGATTGTCGCATGATCTGCGTTGTCGTCGTTGTCTTGGGGAACAACGACTTTATTCAGCTCTGCGGCTAAACTTGGCTGTTCCTCCTCAGCAACACAATCTCTGATTTTCTAATAAAAGACGATGGTTATCGATAAAGGGATACGGTTGACCCAAGCAATTGGGTTCACTTACTTTGAAAATTTCACCAGCCATGGTCTTCTCATGCAAGAGGATCTGGTAACTTTCGTTGTCTTGCATCAGGGACGCATTGACCTGTTTCAGACTACCGAGTTCTTGTTCCAAATTCTGGATCTGGACTGCTTGTGCTTCGGTGGTCAAGAGTGCTTCCTGCAGAACCCGTTTTTGTTGGTCCAGTTCGGCCTTGTAGTTTGCAATCAATTGTTCCTGGGCGCGAATTTTCGTTTCAAGCACTGACGACGACGAGGGTCGATCTTCGAAAATAGGCGTAGGACAGGTCCTTGCTGATGATACGGAAAGAAATAAGTGGTCCATCCGAGATCTGATCTTTTTTGTCTTACTCACATGGTTCGGCATCGGCCCGAGCCCAGATGTTCGACGCGGTGGCACTTCGGGTTCTCCGTGGATTGTTCCGTATCGCGAGCCGTTTGATTTCACTACACAGATCGGCTTCTCGCTGATGCCACACTGTCCGTTCGCTCTCATAGTTCTCCAGCTTTTATTTATTTCGTCAGCTTTTACTTCTTCTTCTTGTTCTCACAGTATTGTTTTACCTCGTCCTGCAGCCGTTTTTCCAGACTTTGCTTTTGTCGTTTCAATACTTGAATTTCCTTGTGTGCCTCAGCCAGTTCTTGTTCCTGACTAAAGATCTGTGATTCCAGCCGTTCGTTGACTCTGCGGTACTTGTTATTGTCCTGTATCACCGCAAACAGTTTCTGAAAAGAAAACGATTAGCCGCGCGTCCGTGTCCACGTCAACTTGTCTAAAAGAAACCTTTCGTAATTGATCCGCTTCTCTGCTTAGAGTTCGGTATTGCTCCTTGTTGTCTTCCATTTGTTCCTATTCTGACGTCAGCTTACGGCATCGACATACAATAGGGGGCATGGGTACTTGCATAAAGTATGGACTCATGGCGCAGCTGTGGTAGATGTGCCTGCAGTATTCGAACAAGATCATTCATATCGACGACTGGTAAACTGGCGGTAGTGGATGTCGTTGGTGTGTGCATGATGGGTTGGTTATTTTGACAAGGGTTATTTACAACAAGAATGTACAGGTGGGAAAAAACGGAGAAGAGAGAAAGTGTCAAAACCGAGCTCGCTTGGATATCCCTTTTATATATATATTGCAAATGCAATGTAGGAGGCAGAAAAAAGGGGTGAACAAGTCATCTTGGCTGAGTGGAAGGAGCCAAAAAAGAAAATAGAGAATCGAGGCTAGAGCCAAGTCAATTTTGTTTTGTGTAATCCTTCAAGTCTGGAGATGGATGCATTGCATTGCAGCTTCTTGGTATAAAGCGGGGGAGGGCGCGGCATACTCAAAACAACGGGGGCGCACAGCAAGTTCGGGTGCTGCATACAGTGAACCTTATTTTTTTGTGCAGTTCATTGTCTGTTCCGTCTGTCAGGTCGGAAAACAATAGGTGCAAGGTCCAGGCTTTTTTCTCGTAAGGGCTTGCATACCAGGAGGAAACGCCTTACAAAAGCACGCTTTTACGCTGGTCTAAAATTCCCCCATTTTGCATTGAGGTGCGGCGCCATTCAACGCTGACACTCTGCACCAACAAGAAACTCTCTTTTGCGTCAATATCAAACGTCGCTTCGAGACACGCAGTAGCCATCTTGGGACTTTGTTTGGTCAAGCCAAAGGGACATAGTTGGTACAACAGTATTGGGGCAAAGCTTTCTCTTCATGATGGATACACCAAAGATCATCCAAGTTGGACCCAGTACCAAGGACTTGTACCAAAGAATCTGCGGATTCCACGTGGAAGCAGATAGTTCATTGCGTCTTTGACGAGGGCCTATGGATCGGCACGACGTCACGGCGCAGCTGCCCATGGCACGAGTCGTTCACTCCGGTTGTTGCCCTTGGTGCTCTTACCGCTCACTGCGAAAGACTGAGATTTACAGACGATGGGCTTTGACACTCACCTCTGGCACTGGACAGTCGTCCGTGTCCGTCCCACACTAAGAAGCTTTAGTCTAGCCCGCCCCAGCACACGAGGGCAGCTTCAAGGTACGTTATAAGGAAGACTGACAGGCGATTGCTAACTGGAAATGAGCGAAAATTCAGGTTTTGCTGGTCCCTCTTGAATGTCTTTCGGCCACAGTTACCCGACGTTGGGGCGTCTACTTGTGGCCAATGACAAGGTCATTGGCGGGCCAACCATGCGACCGAAAACTACGAGTACCACATTCACCGATTCAATGCTGACATTTTGCAAGAGCTCCACGATGGAGTCGATATTGTGCTAGAGCCAAACCGGGGAGAGCAAGACAGAGTCGTTGTTTACTTAGCAACACACGAGCAAAGTAAGACCGAAGCTAGCAGTTAATAGCAGAAGAAGAGCGAATCAGGCGGTTAGGTGATAAAAACGTTAAGTGCCCACCTCATCAGCTTCATGGGAAAGATGCTCTCCACGCTTGGATCTTTTGGTAAATCTGCCAGCCAGCCCGTTTGATGACAGTCCCGATCGATGCACCATCGCGTGTTGGAAGGCCGTCATGCTCGATGAGCCACTGCCGAACATTCTTGGCGTCAGGAACTTTGCTTCCGCGTTCGCGAATGGCGGCGGCGACAAAGTGCCTCCATTGAGCTCCATTTCTTGACTTTGAGCAACGCTGGCATTGGGTCGATTTTCATGCGCTTGCAATCTTATTCACAAGTAAACCAGAGAAGGTCTAAAAGGAGGAGGCCAAGCTCATTGCGCGAGTTCAACCAATAACTGCATTTTAGACCAGCATAAAGCCTGTTTCGAAAGACGCAGAAACTTATTCCTCTGCTTGCAAATCTTTGAGAGAAAGCCTGCATAAAGCTATTACCGTCGCATGATTCTAACTAAGCCTGTTTCATATCTTGCCAACTTAAATATGCGCCCTGACCATTTTAGAAGAAAGTGTCAAAAGAGCAGGCGAAACAATTGTCGGGATAGTTCTCTCTCAGCTTAATCTATTCCAAGTAGGTGCATCTATCAACCGTATCATCTTCACGATTTTCCTCTGTGCTTGACCGCCGCTCCGTTTATTCTCTGCGTTCGGGGCATATCGTCAAGGAGTTCCAAGATTCGCGTCACAATAACCAATTGTATTTGATTCAATCGCGGTAAACAGCATTCGAGAACTTGTATGATACATTCTATAATCGGAAAAGAGGTGCGTATATATGTGTGTGTGTTTCTTGCGGGGAAGTGGGGGAAATGAAACGGCAGTATGTCTTCTTATTTTGGCATATTCTGTTGACCCATTTGCTGCATCTTTTCGCCGACCTTTGTGTTCACTTCGAAAAACTTGGCCACACAGCGATCAATACATACTGACTCGCCTTGCGTCAAGTCACTCTGCGTGTATTCTTTTGACACACACTTGGCGTAACAGGAATCAACAATGCTGTATAATAAACACTTGTTAAGCCCGTTCACCCTCTGCGCGCGCTCTAATGTTGTAACAAAGTTTCGTGACAGTTTACCGGTTAAACAAGTCCGTTACCATTTCGAGCTCCTGCTCTGCCATGGCAATGTTTTGCGGGTTAATCGTCTGCTGCGATTGCATACGACCACCACCAAAGAACGACATGTTGTTCAAGTTAAAGAGACGGCCTGCTTCCACCACCCCCCGTCAAACGCTTTTGCCACAGAAAATTTTCAAAGCCAGGATTGGGGCCAGGCAGAATCAAGCCACAGACAGCTGCTTTAAGCCATAGAACAAATATGCGGCGCGCGTCATAGGTGACGTAAAATAGCCAGTCCTTGTTGATAGAGCTCATGCCCAAAAGTTCTTGTTGTTCCGCTGTCTGTGGCTCATGCTGCTGTTTACGGGAAACACCGTTTTGAATACGCGGCAGTGTCTCGAATCTCACATGAAAGCGCATGATCTATTTCGCGATATTTGGAACACCGCGCAAGGCACTTTCCATGGTTCTTCGGTTCGGAACAACTCGCCGTGATATAAATATAAAAGGTCAGGTACAACCCCCTCGTTCCGGGAATACAACCTATTCTTCTTGCTTGCAACGATGTCTGTTTCCAAGGTCCACGCTCGCCAGATCTTTGATTCGCGCGGCAACCCCACGGTGGAGGTTGAGATCACGACTGCCAAAGGCGTCTTCCGCGCCGCCGTGCCTTCCGGTGCTTCCACGGGTGTGCACGAAGCACTCGAGCTTCGCGACAAGATCAAAGAAGATTACGTCGGCAAGGGTAATGCATGCATGCCATCCTCATCGCGCCTACAGAATAGCAGGAGACATTAAAACCTAGGCACTTTTTATCCAGGTGTTCTGAAGGCCGTCGAAAACGTAAACAAGATCATTGGCCCAGCCCTGATCTCGTCGAACCTGAACGTCGTCGACCAAAAGGCCGTGGATCAGTTCCTGCTTGATCTGGACGGCACGCCCAACAAGAGCAAGCTAGGCGCGAACGCGATCCTGGGTGTTTCGCTGGCGGTCGCCAAGGCCGGCGCGGGCGAAAAGGGCGTCCCGCTGTATGTCCATTTCGCGGACCTGGCTGGTTCCAAGAAGCCGTTTGTGCTGCCTGTTCCTGCGTTTAACGTGATCAACGGCGGTTCGCATGCCGGCAACAAGCTCGCGATGCAAGAATTCATGATTATGCCGACCGGCGCCAGCTCGTTTACCGAAGCGATGAAGATCGGGACCGAGGTGTATCACACGCTCAAGGGCGTGATCAAGGCCCGATACGGCCAGGACGCGACCAATGTCGGCGACGAGGGTGGATTTGCGCCCAACATCCAGGATAACCAGGAAGGCCTGGAGCTCCTGGTCACCGCGATTGACAAGGCTGGCTACACCGGTAAAGTCAAGATTGCTATGGACTGCGCTGCCTCGGAATTTTACAAGAACGGCAAGTATGATCTCGACTTTAAGAGCCCCAACTCGAACCCGGCCGAGTATCTTACGGGTGAACAGCTCTCGAACCTCTACAAGTCATTTGCTGAGAAGTATCCTAGTAAGTAAGGAAAATCGGGTTTTGTATGCGGAACGGATCGGAGAGGCTCATCATGACGTGCGCAAAAGTCGTGTCGATCGAGGACGCCTTTGACCAGGACGACTGGGACAACTGGAGCCATCTTCTTTCGACCTCGAACTTTCAACTGGTGGGTGACGACCTGACGGTCACGAACCCGAAGCGTATCGCGACGGCCATCGAAAAGAAGGCATGCAACGCCTTGTTGCTCAAGGTCAACCAGATCGGCACCGTCACCGAAAGTATCCAGGCGGCTCTGGACTCGCAGGCTGCCGGATGGGGCGTCATGGTCTCGCACCGCTCGGGTGAGACCGAAGACACGACCATTGCTGATCTCGTCGTTGGCCTTCGCACAGGCCAGATCAAGACTGGCGCCCCGTGCCGCTCCGAGCGTCTTGCTAAGCTCAACCAGTTGCTCCGTATCGAAGAAGAATTGGGTCCCAACGCTATCTACGCCGGTGAAAACTTTCGCAAAGCTCATGAACTGTAAATAATCCTATATCCTCCTCTCATCATGATGTAAAACCCTTTTCTATCAAGAGGGTTTGTTCAGCTGTAATACAGATGTGTTTGTTCTCCGCATAATCATCAAAGTTTTCCTTGCGTTCTCTTTTTCTCTTCTCTTTTGCAATGGGGAAACGTAAAGCAAATTTGCGATCGGGATCGAATGACCCAAACAGTACAAGTGCTGCTGGCACGTCGAGGAATGGCAGTCGGACGTCATCATCATCAAACGTTCAACGACAACAGGTCGACTGGAATAAACTGAACCCGAACACGGAGCACTATGAGTAATAAAAGTCGACCCCTCGTAATATGACTTATTCTTCTCCCAACGCTGATGTCTATTATTCAATAAAGATTCGGTGGGCCTATCGGAGCCCTGGCCATGATCACGCTTCTACCTGCCTTGGTGCTCGTATTCGCCTTTGGTTGCGACGACAAGGGCTACAATCCGTTCCACAGGCTTTATGCGTTTTCCATGGACCTGATCCAAGGCAAATTCTCGCTCGAGATGCTCCTTTCCATGATCATGAGCTGGAAACCGTCCGCGTTCTTGTGGTACTTCGTGTTTATCGCCCAAATAGCGACGTTCTCCATGGGTCTGCCGGGCGAGGTCGTGGAGGGTACCCAGTTACGAGACGGGACGCGGCTCAAGTACAAGATCAATGGTAAATGATATATAAGGTCTGATTACACGCCGCCTAACCCATAATATAGGTCTGCAATGTGCTCAGACCGTTTTTATGCTGACGCTCATGTCTAACCGAGGCCAAGGCTTCATGGCTCCTCTCTGGGTCCACGCCAACTTTGCCCACCTGGCTGTGGCAGCCGTCATCTTTTCCTTTATTGTGTCCTTGGCTGTCTATGTTTGCAGTTTCATTGGACGTCCAAGGCTATTGGCACTCGGTGGAAATACAGGCAACCCCATTTACGACGTACATTACAGCTTGGTTTCTTTTTTTCTCTAAATAAGGCATTACTAAACGAACTTTTATATAGTTCATGATTGGCCGTGAGCTGAACCCACGGATTGGCGATTTTGACCTCAAGTTCTTTACGGAGCTGCGGCCGGGTTTGATGGGATGGCTGGCACTTGATATTTGCATGGCGATCAAGCAATATGTAGACTTGGGTAGGATCACAAACAGCATGATCCTTGTGTTACTCTTCCAAGGCTGGTATGTCATTGACGCCTTATACAACGAGGTATGTCTCAACTGTGCTATATCATCTGCATATATGCTCATACAATTTAATAAAACACAAAGAGCTCCATTTTGACGACCATGGATATCACTACAGGTAAAGGAAGAGAGAGAGGGCAATGCGGGACTGTAGAGAGAGAGAGAGAGCTAACAGCAAAGGAAAAGACGGTTTTGGATTTATGCTTGCGTTCGGCAACTTGTGCTGGGTCCCGTTTGTCTACTCTTTGCAGGCTAGATACCTGACTGATTTCCCGCAGGACCTCAGCATCCCTCATGTCTTGGCTATCGTGGCGCTGCAGCTCACAGGATACTACATCTTTCGATCCGCAAACAGCCAAAAGGACAAGTCTCGTAGGAATCCCAACGATCCCAGCGTGCGCGGTAAGTGCACCTATTTTTTTTGTGTCCATGTGAATGAGGCTCATGATATCTGCCCAGATCTGAAATATATTAAGACGGAGGCTGGTACTCGCTTGCTTATCTCCGGGTGGTGGGGCAAAGCACGGCACATCAACTATTTGGGTGACTGGTTGATGTCTGTCGCTTGGTGTCTGCCCTGCGGCTTTGGTTCGATGATCCCCTACTTTTACTGTATCTACTTTGCGATACTTCTGATTCACAGGGAACGCCGTGATGATGAGAAGTGCAGGAAGAAGTATGGGAAAGATTGGGAACGATATTGCTCCATTGTTAAATACCGTATCATTCCTGGCATCTACTAGTTCTTTTTAATCAATGAATAGTTTATGGCGCTCAAAGATATAACATTATGGAAGACCGTTTTCAACTGCTGTGCATTGACGGTGTTGACTGTGTAATAGCGCTCATTTAAGCCCAGCCTATGCTTCCCAACATGCCCCATCCCTGCCCTTATCAAGTACCACCTTTATGCTGAATCCCCTTGCGAGTGAATTCAAACCTGGTCAATCGGACCCAAAGCAACCTGTTTCGGAACAAAAACCAGCACCGGGAAATCAACCGAATGAACGAAAGAAGCACTCGAATCGGAACAAAGCAACAAGAGATCAGAAATTCAAAGATCGATCGACAGAATCGAAGGCAGGGCCGCCGCCGCCGTCATCAAGTAGTAGCAATAAAAATAAAGGCAATGACGTTGGCAGCAAATCTGCGGAAAAGAAGCAGCAGCAGCCGTCGTCGTCTAATAGTAGGAACAAACAACAACAGCTGGGAGGAGGAGGACGACGACGTTCTTCCAGGGCTTCTATTTCGCAAGCACAAAATGAAACCGCATTATTTGAAGAACCCCTTAAGTTTATCACGATTCCAGAAGCCATTGAACCTGTATTCAGAACCCGGCCTGACATCGTGGAAAGAAGTAGTGCAGGAGGAGGAAAGAGTGATCATGGTCGTCGAAAAAGCGGAGGAGGTGTCGCGACGACTACAACGTCCAAGATCGTACATGCCTATGAACGGTACATAGAATGGGTAAGACAACATATCATCGAATCGACAGGACAGGGCGTACTGAGTGCGTGTGTGTTTATCTACCTATCTAGTTTGGGAGGTGCCTGAAAACGTTTGATAGAATCACCATTGTTGGAATGGATCAGGCGATTGCAGACGTCGTTTCGTTGGTGACGATACTGCAACATAGAGGGATTGGAGAGCATGATGGTATGTGGGCAATCTATCTGTCTTTATTTCGCCTGTGATTCTGAGTATCCCTGTGGGTTTTATTAGAGGTTGAAACTTTTACCGTGGAGCAAGGCGATAGACGATACACAAGTTGCATACAAGTCAAATTACACCGAATCTAACGAATAATCCCCCTTCCCCTTTTTCCTCCCGCTTTATCTTGTGTGTTTTCTGCCACGAAACTGGTTTTATTCCTTCTGAGATATTCGCCAAAGAAACGGTGACTCATGTCGGTTTTTCCGTCTTTCATACTACGTTTTGGCAAACGTCTACGTAATACAAACTCACATTCTCCTGATGTAACCGAAATGATGCAGATTGACGATCTGGAGGAGATTCTGGCTACCGTAGATAGTCGAAATAGACTTGTATCACCTGAACATAGCGATCACGGTGAAGAAGAAGAAGAAGACAGCAGCCTCAGTAGTAGTAATAACAACAGCAGTACAGAGAACCTTTCAAGTGCACCACAAACCATGCGCGGAACACAAACGTCATATTACGACGAAGAAGAGGATGATAATAACCCGGCGTATTCTCCGTTTCACGGGAATGGGCGTGATGAAGCACAACAAAGGTTGTTCAATGACGATTTAGAGACCGGTGGTGCCGGTCGCGGTAATGATGCGGAAAGCATTGCGAGCTTTGATCGCGCCAAAGTGAGTGTTCTTCGGCAGACGAAGACGATTCGAAAAGTCTTATCAACTTGCGAATTTCAGGGCAAAGACAAAGGCAACCGAAGGTGGGCATGTATCGGGTTCCTTGCAATACTTGTGTTTGGTTGGATACTGTGGACCGTCAGCATCAGTAAATTCGGTCAAGGTGAGAAAGAGCGAGAGAGCTAGTGCTCTCTATTGTCGAGCTATTGTCACTTAGCGCATGTAAACCAGCCATCATGACCGAAGAAGACGCGGACACTCCCAGGCATATTGACTTTGATGACTTGTATAACGCATCTTTTTATCCAAAGAGACCTACTTTGCGTTGGGTCAAGAACGGTATAGCTCATATCGAGATATTGTTCCTGACAAAGAAACAGCGCTAACTGGCTGATAATAATAACCAGATCCACGGGATGGTGTGTTCACTTATAGAGATCCAACAACAGATGACATCTTGTTGGAGACTGTGGAGGATGGCAAAACAGAAGTCTTGGTGAAGATGTCAAATCTGGTAACTAGAAAGCTGCTGATTTTCGTGTGGCGTCCGGATAAACTGAGATTGTGTTTGTGTTTCCTCTATGCACAGCAATTGGATCAAGGTCATCTGGAAGTAGCCTCATTTGAGATATCGGGAGACGCGGAATATCTGCTGTTGTGGACAAACGTGACAAGTGTAATGTTGATATCTGGGGCAAAAGAAAAGGTCTATTATAAACTAACAGTCTTCTGCAACAGCAATGGCGACACTCCACGCGATCTAATATCTATGTATACAATGTAAAGAACCATAGCTTGTTTCCTCTCACAGAAGATTCGGTTGTTGGTAAAGATCCGAAAGTTTCCTACGCAACATGGAGCCCGACTGGTCACCGAGTGGTATGAAAGCCTTCTGTTTCAAATCCGTTACAGCATCTGAAGGCTACGTTAATTGCAGGCATATGTGATGGAAAACGACTTGTATGTAACAGACCTGGTGAACACGAATAGGCTCACTTTCGACGGGTCCCCTACAGTTTTCAATGGTGTCCCTGACTGGGTCTACGAAGGTGACTGAGTGGACTCTGGTTGCAAAGACTTGAGACCTTAATGCCTTCTCTACTTATCCCTTTAGAGGAGGTCTTTGAGGCCAACTACGCCTTGTGGTGGTCACCTGACTCTACGCATCTAGCGTATTTGCGTTTCGACGAAACCGCTGTTCCTGAATACTATCTGTCTTTTTATACCACTTCTAACTCCAGTTACCCCGAGGAAGTGAGCATAAGATATCCCAAGGTAAATGCAAAATTGACAAAGTGGGGATTATACTGGTTATCTGAATAAGTTTTCGAGTAGGCTGGTGCTCCAAACCCTCTTGTATCATTGCATATCCATTCGCTGTTAGAGAATGCAACAATCACGGTGACAACAAACTCAACTTCGGGGCTAGAGATTCATGCTGCAAGCGGATATGAGGATTTCGAAGTCGAGGATCGCCTTATCACTGATGTGGCATGGGCGACAGAGACGCATACCCACCTGTTATTTAAGCAAATGAACCGTGTCCAGGACCATGAACTGACGAGCTTGGTCAGCGTCGCGGCACAACTGAACGAGTCTACTGTCAAGGAAGTCCGGAGATACCAACCGTCCGATGGAGGGTGGATCGAAGTAGCGCAGTCCATCGTGTATCTGCCTTCAACAAAATCGCATGGCAAGTCCTCGATTCGTTATATTGATCTTGCTGACAACGACCAAGGGTATCTGCACCTTGCAGTCTTTAATGCGGATAGCAAAGCTGGAGAAGAACCTCTATGGCTGACGTCAGGTGAATGGGAAGTGATTCCTGGGACTGTCGTGATGGACATGGACCGACAACTTCTGTAGGTTCCTCTTTACCGGTTTTTGCATGATGTTGTATGACTCACGCTGGAACATTTACGATAATCATAGGCACTTTGTATCAGTCGAGCGATCACCGCTAGAGCGCCATTTATATCGCATCTCTCTTTCTGATGAAGATCCGGCATCCACAAAAGTTTGTGTGACATGCCCTGATGATCCGGAAGTGCATGGTTATTACAGTGCATCCTTCTCGCCCAAAGCAGGTTACTATGTCCTGAATTACGAAGGACCCGAAATCCCGACGACAGTCGTGAAAAAAGTGGACAACGCGACATTCGAACTCGTTTTGGAAGACAACAGGGCATTGAAAGAGTTGCTGGATGGTTACGAGTTACCGCGGAGGCGCATGGTGACCGTTCAAAGCGGAGGTGTAGGTAAGCGAACTTTAAGAAACGGAGATATAGTGTGCAGCTGTCATAAAAAACGAACCGTTATATAGACATGAATGGTGTGGAAATCTTGCCGCCTGACTTTAATGCTGCCGAAAAATACCCGGTTCTATTCAGCGTCTATGGCGGTCCTGGTTCGCAAAAAGTATCATACCAATTTGATCTTAGCTGGCACACGTTCCTTGCTAGCAAACTGAGATACATTGTCGTATCGGTAATTGCTGAGTGCTCTGTGGAAGTTGGAAATCGCGTCATGACCTTTCTTTTTTCAGGTGGATGGCCGAGGCACCGGCTATAGAGGCCGAGAATACAAGACATGTGTTCGCAAGCGGTTAGGAGAACTGGAGACTATTGACCAAGTGAATGCTGGCAAGCATTGGGCGTCTCTGGACTACGTGGATCCTGCCAGAATCGCCATCTGGGGATGGTCTTATGGTGGATACATGACGAGCAAAGTCATTGAATCCAATGACGGAGTGTTTAGTGTCGGAATGGCGGTTGCACCAGTGACAGACTGGCGTTATTACGGTAGGCTGATGTGGGATGGACCCTTATATGCAAAGTGTGTATGACTCACGGCCCTCTCTCTCTTTTTGGCTGAGCAAAGATTCTATTTATACCGAGCGTTATATGCTTACGCCTGAGCTTAATCCAGAAGGATACGAACATAGTGCGGTCAATAATATGACCGGCTTCGAAAACGCCAGATATCTACTGGTGCACGGAACGGGCGATGACAACGGTAATGCTATTGCGATCCGAGCTAATAGTGACAAAAGAGGCTCATGTGATTTATACGTAATATAGTCCATTTTCAGCATTCTGCAGTCCTTGTGGATAAGTTGACGCTAGCTACTATTCATAATTATCGTGTGCAGTTTTATCCTGACAGCAACCATGCGATTAACCATCATATGGCAAACCCGAGCGTCTACTATCTGCTGACGGAGTTTTTATGGGAAAGGTAATCCAGTTCCTTTCTTTATTTGCTGGATGGCCGGTCAGGTAACTAACATGTTTGATGTATTATTGTATAGCTTTGGAGGCAAGGAATATCTACATTTTCGTAAAGAGACGCATGGGCGGTTTTCTGGACCTTTACAGGATCATTATTAAGAAAAAGTTGTAGCAAACTCATCTACATGATAATAAGTAATCATCAACCTTGTGCCTTGGCATTTAGCTGACATCATTGATTCGGGGTGGCAGAATATGGTAATACAGAGACTCTGCAAAATGTCCCACGAGGATGTACGTCTTTGATAGGACCATTCATGACGGAGTCTCATGGTCTCCTTTTTTTTTACATGATCAAACGATAGCAAAATTTTGCCAAGAAATCTCCTTAAAAAAGAGTGGGTTTTTATTCGTATGTGCAATAAACGAAAAAAAAGAATATATACAGAGGACACGATCCCGTCATATGAAGGGGAGAAAGAGAGAAGAGAATAAAAAAAGATCCACCGGTGTAAAGATCATAAGAAAAGAAGAAGGAGATGGAGGGGGCGTCCTACGCCAATTCATAATTGATGATTAGCGAGAAGTAGTAGTAGTAGTGTGTTTTTTCTAGATACAAGATGATGATGGCATAGAAACCGTTAAAGAGCCGCAGGAAGGGGGGTTTGGGCATAGGTTTGGGTAAATTTTACCATATATGTACAATTTTTTCTTTTGTTGCCGGGTGCATTGAAAGAAGGGAGAGAGAGAGAGGGGTAGTGTTACTTGGTACATGAACGCTTTCGGCGCCATTCCACGACGTTGGTCGCAGCGGTACAGCAGCAGTTGTTGTTGCTTTGTTGCGGTTCTTCTTGGTCTTGACCACCGAGGACGATCTTGAAGCGACCCTTCTTGATGACGTTCGGACGAGATGCGTTATTACGATGTTGTTGTTGTAATAAGGTCGTGCTACTAGAGCTAGAAAAGGTGGATCCAGGATGATGATGATTGGCGGATGATGAAGAACAAGAGGATGAACTGGACGCGTAGCAGGAAAGAGGGACTGGGGCTACGGATGGCTGTTGTTGTTGTTTCTTTTCTTCTTCTTTTTGCACTTGCCAGAACTCAGAATCCCAGATTTGGGGCCCTCGACGATGATAACGTTCGGAGCAACTGCGGGTCATGCCAATGTTATTATTAGATGATGAAGAAGAAGGCGTGCGGCCAAGATCGGTGTGGAAACAAGCGTTCTCGTAAGTTCCTTGGTCCTCATCATCGCTAAAATCATCATCATCATCGTCATATGGGTCGATCCGTTTGATTTTAATACCGGCAAACGAAGCAAACTGGCTCGCTGTAAGGTCCTCGGATTTGATTTCTTGCTGCTGCTGCTGCTGCTCGCTGTTCGCTGGGCGGTGTCGAATCACCTTTTCCGTTGCAGCCGCGAGCACGGTAGGTGGACACTTTTTATTTGACCATTTAGAAAATTTGGCCGCGAGTCCTCGCTTCCATTTGTTGCCCAGGTGATAATGCGACGTCAACGGCGGCAGCGTGGACAACGTCATGTAATAATAACGCGGTATTACAAAAAGAAAAGAAGAAGAACGACTATGATACAACAAAAGAAAAATAAAGTGGAAGAAGAGAGAAATGATCTAAAAAGGTCGCGCGAAAAAAAGAGGCTTTTTAAAGAAAAAAGAGGTCAGAAGGACAGTGGAACCATGAAATGATGGAAAAAGGAAACGGCAACGGGGGATCGATATCATATTGGAGACCGTATTATTGTACGGACGCCCATGCAACCATTGAGCAAGTTTCTCACCAAGGGCAAAATAACCTCATTATAACTCCCCCACCCCCTTGATCCTTGCGTTCCCTCTGTTTAACAAAGCCAGAGAGAGAGAGAAAGAGTGCGCGCACACTCGATGTAGAATTATGTTGTTGTCCATGAACCAGTTTGATTCTTGTTAACCTGATTTGTGTACTATTCGGATGGAATGAATTACAATAACCAACCATCATTGGCCAAATTTCACTCTCATAATAAAGCTGCTAATTGGGCATCTTCTCCGTCAAGGTAGAATTTTTTACATTCAATGTCAATAATCCGATGCCAAGCGGCTGCTGCTGCTGCTGTATTATCCCCCAAAAGTCGGAGGATCTGTTCACGTTATGCGTGTTGGAGTGTCACTTTGAGTTCAAAACAGACATCACATCACTCTGCAGCAACCGGCATCCGCATCAATCTTTTTCCGTTTTTCTGTCTCCCTCTCTCTCTCTCTTTTTAAAGAAGTCTGCATGCATACCAATGGGCATCTGCGAATAACTGATCACACCTGATAATAGAAACCAAAAAAAGGGAAGCCTCAGGGTGCAGCTGATCTTTTTTTTCTTCCTCAGCCTCACTCGCCGCGCGATCTCCGTTTCTGGGGAAGGTGTCGTCGGGTGATGATGATAGCCTTTCCAACTCCTTCCTTCCGAATCACGAACAGATATATTACAGCTTCATAAGGTTTCCTTATGGCTTGGTTCAGATCACGTTGCTGCAATCTACAGCTTTGAGTTTCTGCAATGCTGCGTTCCATGAACTCGGCTTCGCAATGCTTTTAGCCTTTTTTTGGACTGAGCCATCGCCGCCATGCACACATGTAATTTCGTGATTTTGACAATGGACGCTGGTGAAATGCATAGAGTTATTCGTTAACAAACAATAGGATAATGAAAATATGTTTGTTGACATTTAAATCAATACAAAAAGGCTAATGCGCTTCGTGTTGTACAAATAGAGTCAATGACATGCCTTCCTTCCGGAGGTTATGATCCCATCCGTTGTACATAGCGAGGGCTAACAGGACGTTCCTGATCAATCTTTTCTGGATATATCACTTGCCATCTTGTTTTGAGAACGGGGTATTCTAAGAGTCATAATATCTTTTTTGCTTGTATGTAAACTCAGTTAAAGTCTGATTGTCACAATGCAAGCATTTGCTTTCCGCGTCCGTCCGATGAATGTAAATAACCAAGTTGATTGTCCAAACGTGATTTGGGCCCTTTCGTGACCGTAGCAAACATCTCCTTCAGAGGAGAAGAATGACGCATACTTTGCCCTTTCTAACCCAGTCCAATAAGCAGTCTTTAACCATTCCGCTCTGATGTTTGGTTTGAGATCTTCTGCCTTTTCAAGACATCAGTAAAAAACAAGAAAAGGATCGCACAAGCCTGACCATGCCTGCACAGACTGTGTAGGGGTTGTTTGATAGACCCTGCTCAACGAGAGGTTACGCAGCAGCCTGTTCAAACCATTCCAAAGGCTGTCGAAGCCCATCGACAGGCTTCCATGGGTTCGGAATTTCATCCTCTTTTGTGCCTTGCAACACCAGCCCTTCAAGAGCCTGTCGAGGGCCTGTTAAAAAGCCAGAATGCCATTGGAAGGTAAATTTAGCCTGAACCAGCCCTTTTTTACAAGTTCCTTTTTCCTGATGGAGGCTGTACCGCACGTTCGAGTGTTGACATTATAGCTGTGCAAAATCAGAGACAGTTTCTATTGGTATCTGATACAGGTCTTATTGCACTTTAGCATGATGGTTTCATATCAAAACATTTTTGCTTCAGTAGAATATGATACAACCGTCTCTTAAGTTATCGCATCCGATACCGTGAGCAGTTATTGAGGGAAACCGTCCAAAGTCTTGTCAGCGACGGCACGTCGGTGAACACCCCATTGAGCTACAGTTTACTTCCTACCAGATCTGTTGAATTAAAACACGCAAATTCTGATGATGTAAAGAATAAATCAATGTCTCAATGATGCTTAGCACTGCATCAGACGCCGTAACAAACCGCAGCACATTTGTTTGTCCTTCTACTTACTTCACGTAGGTCTATCATGACAACACTTGCGAGAGCAATCCTACTTTTATCGAACACAGACGACTTGACTCTGGAAGACTTGCCGCCCGAAACTCTGAAATCGAGCTTTGAGCAGGTGAAAAGGGAACTTGCAAACATTGTGCATAGAGATGGTATCGCGAAATTAGCTCAAGTCCTTACCGAACTGGAACGGGGCGCTCGTTCAACTGCTTTGACATATCAATCCAGCTCATACTTGAAGGCTGCAAAGTGGCAGGAAGCTATCAAAGACGCCGAAAAGGCCGTGCAATTGGCTCCAGAGTCGCCGGACGGGTATTTCCAGCTGGCTGCATGTTATCTCTCGCAGAACGAAGTTCACAAAGCATTGATGTGCTATGTGAATGCGGCTGAATGTGTCCCGCCGGATAACGTCCATCATCGCACCGTTTTAACTCGAAAGCATCTCTTGGAGGAGGGGATCCGAGAACAGAACAGCCTGATTCTGCGCAAAGTACCGCATGAGATTTTCAGTCGAATCTTTTCATACCTTATACCGAAAGATTACACAAAATGCATGGAAACTTGCAAAAGCTGGTATGAGTTTTTCAAGAACTTGACACCTGAACGGCTGGAACTGAGACTGGTAGCGGGCACATATCCCAACTTTTGCCGTGTAAAGCCAGCGCATATTCGCTGCAGTCTGCGAAAGTTGGAGCTATCACTCTATGAAAGATGGGACGCTATAACGTTTTTAATATCCTCTGGATGCTGCCGCATTGAATCAATTGGTGAGTATGTCAAGCGTAGAGGAACCAGATTTAGAATTAACATCTTTTTACTGAAGTGGTCAAAAATGTTTCCTCTAACAGAGTAAAATGCTCACGCTACTTGAGACAACCCAGTGTCTTCACGGGGTCACTTTGTAACGAAATGAGAAAACCTTTTCAGTTGAATAGTGAAACTCTTACGCACATGGAGCTCCATTTCTGTTACGTTACAAGCTATCAATGTTTGGAGCCGACATTGCAAGCTTGTGAAGTTTGCACCAATCTCGAGAACCTAAGCATTAAGGTCAACGACAACAGAACTTCGACTTATGTTCCTCCCCGAACCTGGCCTACGCGTCGTCTAAAGCTGACACATTTGCAATTGGAAGGAAATGGTTTATACTGGATTTTGTGTGTGAATTTGCGCCGCTTGAAAGTATTTTTGCGTTGGCGAATGGGACGAGTTTGCGCCGGCTGGAAATGAATTTTGCGCTG
>JSYX01000456.1:0-28623 GCA_000787465.1 Thermomucor indicae-seudaticae
ATTACGAGAAGGAGAGAGAGCTATTCCTACACTACTGAGCATCATCTATACGACTGTAGCGGAGATGGTAGAGTGAAACATGTCCAGTAATCGACGTATCTTGGATGGGACACCTAGATCTACTTGTAATTTCCTTTTATAATACCACACTCGTATTATCAGTTCATCCCGAAGTTGAACCATTTGTCTTCGACAGAGGCTCCTTCCTTCAGTTTCCACTTCTTTTCATTATCCATCATTTCGAACTTCTCCTTAAATGCTTGCATTTGTCGCATAGTGAGCAACGACGAAGTAGATTTTGCAGCCTATATAGTGTTCATATGTGTACAACGACGTCTTTATATTTCCTACGTACGTTGGATGAAGATGAAGTACCGGACTGGGACGAGGGAATTTCGTTAACGGAATATGTTGATGACGCATGCTCATTCTCCTTTTCCCGAGCCTAGTCAGAATAAAGTATAATTGATTACAGAGTGAGATGAAGTGAGTACGGATCCAGGTAATTTTGAGGTACCCTCTTTAAGGTACCCCAACAGTCCCACCGGGTTGAGGCACCTTAACAGTCATGGTCCGTACCTCAACAGTCCTGGTCCGGCTGTGTCACAGTCATAATAAATGAGTCTACCACGTTCTAAGTGAAAGCCTCGCTCTTTCGCTTTTTTGTTCTTCCACCTCTGTTCACCTTTGCAAAATGGTTACCAAGCTTTCTTCCTTCCCTCAATTCCCTATCGCTGGGGAAGTAATTGAGACTCCGACAAATTGTGACGACCACGGAAAATACGTTGTTAACATGGATATTGGATGGTGTATGCGTTGTCAGAATAGTTATGCAACAAAAGATGGATTCAAGACTGTCAAAACGTGCATGGAATCTGTGCGTTGTGTAAACGAGAGTTGTGTTTTCTTTAACGTTGAAAACCGTCCCAAAAGTACCGAGCCGCTTGTAAAGTCACAATGCGAGCAAGGATGCCGTGCGTGCAAGCAAAAGCTAGTGCATATAAGTTGTTTGGTCAGGGCAATCTTTACTTGCTACGGTGTCGTCTGCCGGTTATCTTTCGGTGACAGCCAAGGAGAAAAAGAACATAGTCATGGGCAGAATGAAGCTAAGCACCTTTCTGAACATGCAAGAGAAGAGTTCGAATACCTTGTATTGTCGAACTCTTTGGCGACACCAAAATCCTTGGTGGTAGGCTTAAATAAAGGAACAGAGCGGTAATTCCCAGTGATGCTTATCCATCCAATTCTTCAAAACCTTGACCGCACGACACACGAGAGGAAAGCCGTACTTAAAAAGCATGGCTTAACTAAGCCTCAGGAATCCACTATAGAGCAACTATGGACAATCCAGGCCAACTACGACGATTACTTCAAGCATTGTAACTTACTGAAAGGAGAAACGGTCATAGCGTTCTGCTCTCCAATCACATCCGCCGTTTTGAATCTGAAGGAAAGTTCCGTTATTACGGACGTTGCATTTAGTGTCTTCGAGAAAGGTCTTTAACTTTGCACATCAGTGGTCTACAGTCTAGAACTGTGCCGTCATGTTATTGCGTTTGCAGCAGTTTTTGACGGTCTTACGTCGCACCACTTCGCCCAATACTTCATGGCATTATTCCTCGCTTATGATGTAAAGTTTAGTAAGAACGACTTCCTCGGGGTTATCATGAACTTCTCGGACGCCCAAAGAGCTGGTTTTCTGAAAGCCTACGAAAGTCGAACAGGCAGAAGCGACGGCTTAAAATACATCAAAGGGTGCACTGTCCACTTTTCGAGATCTGTGGACAAACTTTCGAAGGTGTGCCAAGGGCAGAATAGCGGCGTGGACGGTGTGCAGTGGATTAAGAAAGCGACGCACGCGTTGCGTACCGCTACCACTAAGGACGATTACAAACGTTTAAAAAGAGATAAAGAAGACGTATCCTATTGCGAAGGACTGGCTGGAGTGGTGGAACAGACGGGAAGTTCGAAGCACGATATTCGCATACAAGACCAAAATGAACCCGTCGTTGTTGCAACACCCAACACACTCGACAGACGCAGTAGAATCCTTCCATAACGATCTATAACGCATAATCAACAAGAAGAAATCTTTGACGACAAACTTGGAAAAGATCCTTCTGTACATCAAAAACGACGAAGCGGCCCTGGAACATTACATGAAAGGATCAAGTAATTACTACAGCCGTAAGCCGTCCAATGAAAAGCCAAAAAAGAGGAAGGCATCAAAGAAGGATACCGAGAAAGCCGTCAAGAAGATTAAGCACCATAAGTACGTGAACGATGGAAGACCACCAGATACCCTTAATGCTTTGCTCGGAAAGACAAAGAAACACAGAAAGTCTAAAAAGTCGCAGAGAAAAGAAGTGGAATTGGAAAAAGGTAATGAGTATCACATTTTAGAGATGAAGTGAGGGATGCTCATGAGAATGGGAATTTGATATTTAAGATATTCTTGAGATAGCAAGCAAAGGATTGGACGATCACTGGAATGCAGAGGACGGGGATGAAGATTACATTGAAGAACCTAACACACCCGCATCCTACATCACAACACTATGTCCAAACGCATACAACTCAATTTATATCCATGCATCAACGGAGATGATATTGCAAGGTGTTCTTCATGACGTTGCTGACTTGTCAAATGTCTTCAGGGAAGATAATCCATTTGATCAGGCGCTCTTGCAAACCCTCTATATGTACAAGGAAAACAAGCCTGAGGAACGAATCCAAGGGATGGCTAATCTTCGCTATTTTGTGTGGTCTCGCACTAGCTTTACAAAAGAGATATCCAGCCCCGTAGAGTTTTTAGAAGAATATCTGTCCAAATGCCCGCCGATCTTACAGGACTTCTTCACCATTTTCTCCCTTCGGTCGAGTCATTGCTCTAAGGACAGTATGCATACCGAATTGGATGACAACCAACCACCAACAGCTCATATTCTGAACACCAGTCCGTATCAGTTCAGGTCACGACATATTGAAAAGTTGTCATGCGATGATCTGTCTCAACAAATTACTTCGATAATCGAAAACGAAAAGACTATCAAATGCACGATTTGTGGAGCGCGCTGCTTGCGAAAGAATGACATCATCCGCTACCCATCGTTTCTTTTGCTTCGAGATCTAACGCCAGTGTTAACAACAGCATCGGTCGGTATCCCATTCAAATCCCACTTAACAATTAGCCAAGTGCGCTACATGCTAGTCGGCGAAGTTTTTTCTACAGCAAGATGGGGTCTCCATTTTTACTGTGAAACAATCGTTCGCCATAACGATACAAATCTACTCGCGCATATAGACAACTTAGACGGATCCATCAAGATCCTCAGTGAAGGCACTCGAGCGGAGCTGTCTGAACGTCTCAGTGAAGACATAAGACATACTGTCATATTACGCTACAAAAAATTAGACTAAGAGATCAATCATGTATAGATACATTAGTTTAGACTTAGACAGATATGCAATATTGGACCATTTTCCCACTGACAATGGGAGCGTGCTTGATCTGTTTTGGTGTACAATTCTTTGTTTCCGGTTACATCTCGCGTCTCCGGCGGAAATGACGCTTGAGGTACCCAAAACTGTTTGCCTGCTTCTACTACTGTAAAATCTAGCTCTTGGCAAACACTGACATATACGGTACCTAAAAATTCATTGGGGCTACTGCTCTAGCTAGCATTTCCTGAGAAGAGTAACACTTGAGGTGCTTCAGAATTCCATGCCTGGTATTCTACTTTGCTTTTCAGGCGCAGCTACGTTTGAGATACCTCAAAATTCCTTGCCTGCCGACATTTGAGGTACATTACAGTCACGGTCCAGCGAAGTCCGGCAAAGTGACTGTTAAGGTACCTCAAATGAGGTACTTCAAATTTGTGGGGACCATTTGGGAGCGTAGAAAAAAGAGGAAGCGAAAGAGAGGGAGACGATCCTGTGCTGCGCGAGAATTAAGGAAGACTTTGTGTGACGACAGGGTGCTTCGAAGCGGCTACCAGACATCTTGTGATCCATGCATTGACTATAAACAAAGATCCATGAGTGATGCAGACGGTGATGCATAACATAGAGTACGAGAAGAATCATCAGCGTCAACATGTTATTTTGTCTAGCTTTCTCTGGCTGCTGACTACAGAAAGCAGCAACCAAGCGAATTATTTTTGAGAGGCCACGCCATGCAAGGAATTGACTCTGTCCACACTGCTTTGCTTATCATGGCAGGGATATGTCATTATTTGCAAAAAGTTTGCGAGTTTATCTTCAAGGTGTCGCTGTCCTGCATAAGAACAAGGCGCTCTTGTCCCGCTAACCAGTTATTATAGTCAAGTTATCCTCCCTAGTCAAAAGTGAACTCCTCTAAAGGGAGCTACAATAAGCCATCCTAAAGAAACTCATAGAAAATAAAAGTATCTTATGGATGACTCAAGGCGAAGTCCTGTCCATAAAGGTTTAGGGTCTCCGCCCCAAAACGGAAACTCCACTGCTTCTAATCATGTCGATTGTCACGGTCATTGTCACCACATCTGAAAACATTAATGCCGAGCGACGATTAGACAAGGGTTGGACGATCCTTGATTTAAAGGTATTGTCGCGATGTCTTCTGTCAATGGGAAAGAAGTACCTGACATTGCCCTTTTTCATTTTCCAGTACAAACTGGAGCCCATCACGGGCATTCCGGCGGATACCCAAAAACTTGAACTCTATGCTGGAGACACCCTAGTTGGCTTGTTGGATGATGAATCACGCATGTTGGGATCCTATCCTGTCGAGAACTTTATGCGTCTGAATGTAAGAGAAAAAGAGAACGGCGGGATCTATTTTCTTATGTGAGCCCAGCCAACAGACAAATAATGTTATAGGTCGTGGATACCAATCCGAATCGGATCAAGGGACAATATACCGATGTATCACTGGTCGAAAAATTCGAATTGACCGAAGAAGAATACTCGAAAAGGACAGATACGGTCAGGGCGTTCAAGGAACGAAACAAGTTGGGTCGGTTTTCAGAGGAAGCGGCGCGTCAAAGGGCCGCCTTGGAAGCAGAAAATGAAAAGGCAGCAGCCAATATCAAAGTGGGCGATCGTTGTCAAGTCGGTGATGACACAGGAGTTACACGTCGCGGATATGTGCGCTACATAGGCAAGTTTTTCATACATCTTGGTCGTGAAGGCAGTGAATGCTAAGAGGATATACATATATATAAAAGGCACGACACATTTTCAACCTGGTATTTGGGTCGGCGTGCAGTACGATGAGCCATTAGGCAAGAATGATGGTAGTGTCCAGGGTCACCGTTACTTTGCATGCCCACCCAAATACGGTGGTTTTGTTCGTCCGACAAAGGTCACTGTGGGTGATTTCCCAGAGGAAGACTTGATGGCATCGGATGAAGACGAATTGGAAGAAATGTAACAAAATAAAGCGTAGGTCGACACTTGAAACCTTGTAGCTGGTTATTCGCGACGGAAGAAGCGCGTCTTTTACGCTCAGAGCAAACTCGGCTTGCGCAGAAGTTTTCTCTTTGCGGCAGATGCCAGTCGCATCTGCATAGAATGCGCAGTGCAAATGTGGACTCAGCTTCGTTTTATTGCCTCGAACCGTACGTATAGCGAAGCCTCGAGTTTTTGCGGAAACTTGCAAGCCATCGCATCTTCCTCCATCGTGGCAAACGTAGCCACCTCGGGTTATTCTTCTATTGTAAGATCGTGACAGCCGTTCATGGTTGATGGTGCGTAACAGAGAGAGAAAAATATTACTGAGCGTCTCGCAAGACATCTTAATGCTAATAATGGTTGTTATTTATTGCCTATTGTCAGCTGTTGATGTGATGCAGAGGCGTTTTGTTCAAATGATGACGAAATCCATATAAGGCTGGATGAAGCACGGAATTTCACAACTCTCTCTTTGGGCCAACACCTAACCCTAACCCACTTGTCCCTTAAGTCTCCAACATGGGTTATGAAGATGGCGAAGGGATGCAAACGATGCCATAGGTTGGGAATTTCTGAGGTCATTCCAGGAACAGTCGGAGTCTTCGCGTGGTCAGAGAAAAAGGATCGCGTTTAAAGTCGCGTCTTTTTTTTACTGACTGCGCGTTTCCGACAACTTTACCAAAAGCGAAGCGGGAATGTACATCAAACAGGTAGGTTAAAGGGGTGTGATCTTCTTTCATTGAGACCTATGTCTGAAACGCACGGCTTTAGATCACGATCCAGGGGTTCAAGTCTTACAAGAACCAGACCACCTTTGATCCGTTTAGTCCAAAGCACAATGTTATAGGTAATCGGCATGACGGGATTACGTAAAGTGATTATACCTCACCACTACTAGTCGGCAGGAACGGTTCGGGCAAAAGCAACTTCTTTGCAGGTACGACATAGACAAGCTACTTGTTTTATGTGTGATGTAAACTTTATTTCTTCTTTTTTCTAGCGATCCGGTTCGTGCTTAGCGATGCGTATCAAAGCTTGAACAAAGAAGAAAGACAGTCTTTACTCTATGTACGGCAAAAAACAAAGCGAATCATTTGATAGACCAAACTGGATTGACCGCCCCTCCCCTCTGTAGGAAGGAACGGGATCCGCAACCATTTCGGGTTATGTTGAGATTGTATTTGACAATTCAGATAATCGATTTCCGGTAAATATGTGTTGTCTGGGCTGCTGCTGCTGCAGATCCCCACCCAACCACTAACATCGCCTTAGACGGGCAAGGAGGAAGTTGTGCTTCGGAGGAGTATAGGACTTAGCATGGATGAATATTCGTTAGATAAAAGGAGCGTTACGTAAGTCCCCTCTCTTTCTCTTCCTTGTTGTTTGCCCATGCTGTGCTCACACAAAGAGAAAAAATCCAGGAAATCTGAAGTCATGAGTCTGCTGGAAAGTGCTGGCTTTTCTCGATCCAATCCATATTACATAGTGCCACAAGGAAGGGTAAGGAATAGTCCGCAGTTGTCCGGGCACGTCCCAACAGTTACTCACAAGTGTTGCTAGATTACTTCGCTGACGGTAGCCAAAGACGAAGACCGATTACAGTTATTAAAAGAAATTGCGGGTACCCGTGTCTATGAACAAAAGCGTGCCGAGAGTAGCAAGATTATGGAGGAAACAGGTTTGGTCTACAAGAACATGATACAGAAGGGGCGGCCCTTTGCTGACAATGAAACCCTCTGCAGACGCCAAACGAGCTAAAATCACTGAAGTACTGGAGTATATCCAAGAACGTTTGGCAGAACTTGAGGAGGAAAAACAAGAATTATCACAATATCAAGCTTTGGATAAACAACGAAGAGCTTTGGAATATACCATTTATGCTCGTGAACAGGCAGAGACAAACGAAAAGTTGGATGAGCTTGAAGAGAATCGACGTCGTGATCTGGCTAATAGCGAAGCCAAAAGAGAAGAGTATGCTGATAATGAAGCTGCCCTGCAGGTAAGACATGTTGCTGCCGACAAATTCGTGGACATATATATATCTGATTTCTCGCTGCAGAATCTGGAAACCCAAGTACGTGATTTGGAACAAACTCTGGGTCTGTGGGAAAACGAAAAAAGCGAGCTAGAGGCCGAAAAGGAAGAGTTGCTGAAAGCAAAAGCACAACTTGAACTTGTTATTAAAGATCTAGAACACGGCCAACTGTCGAAAGCCGAATACGAGGTATGATTTCATATACTGTAGGCTGCATCTATTCTGGCTCTTTGGACTCACTATGGTTACACCCTTTTAGAAACAAATGACGGAGCAGCTTCACAGTTTGGATCAGGAGATTGCACTTGCCGAGCAGGCTATTGCGAAGCAAATGCCGAGGTTCCAGGAACTGCAGGACACAGACGCCCGAGCGCGGCAGCAGCTCAGACTCTTGGAGATACAGCAGCAAAGCATGCGAGATAAACAAGCGAGGCTATCTCGGTTCGCGAACAGAGCTGAACGTGATTCATGGTTGCAATCTGAAATAAACACTCTACAATCAAACTTGGCTGCTCGCAAAAACGATGTATGTAGCTCGATATGAACTGTCTTAAGGAGGGATTTCTGTATATCTCTAATGTGATTTTCTACGGGAATAGATTCGTATATTAGAACAGGAGAAAGCGATAGCTGAGGGGCAACTGGAAGAAAGACGTCGACGGATCCAAGCAATACATGAGAACTTGGTACAGCAGCAATCGCTTCGACAACAACTGGCTGAAGAAGAAAGCCAACTGAAGCAAAACCGTGACACAGCAACAGAAAAAAGAAAGAAGCTCTGGAGAGAGGAAGCGAAGCTGGACTCAGTGCTCCACAATTGCAGTGAAGAAGTACGGAAAGCCGAAAGAACGCTGGCGTCGTCTGTTGACAAGGGGACCGGCAGTGGTTTAGCAACCATACCTCAGATTGTCAATATGCATCAAATAAGTGGTGTGTACGGCCCCATTTATGAATTGTTCGAAGTGGACGAGCGGTTCCAGACAGCTGTTGAGGTCGCTGCCGGGCCCAGTCTATTTCATGTGGTAGTTGACACCGACGAGACGGCGACGAAGCTCTTGGAAATCATGAATCGCGACAGGTCTGGCCGTGTCACCTTCATTCCGCTCAATCGTGTCAAATCAAACGTACCTGAATACCCTCAAGCAAACGACGCTGTGCCCTTGCTGAGTCGTCTGAAGTTTAACGATCAGTTCAGAAAGGCATTCGAGCAGATATTTGGCAGTGTTATTGTGTGTCCCAATCTTGAGGTTGCTGCGAGCTACGCAAAGTCACATCATTTGACCGTGGTGACCTTGGATGGTGGTCGTGTCGATAGGCGCGGTGCGCTCTTTGGTGGCTACGTAGACACGAGACACTCCCGCTTAGCGGCAGCACAGAACCTAAAGACTTGGCAAACAAAGCTGGTCTCTGAACAAGCAAGAGCTGAAAAGATCAAGCAGGAGATTAGCGAGCTTGATCAGGAGGTGACGAAGATACTGGGAGAATTGCAGCTGGTGGAAACAAAGAAAAAGAAGTTGCAGATTCAGCAAGAATCCCCTCAACATGAAGCCAAGTTGCGCAAAGAGGAGGAAGCTCTCAAAGACTTGATAGCATCTAAGGTAACTAATTCAATTTCGTTGTTTTGTGGTGGGTGCATGGATTAACTAACCACGTCCATCTAATGTACAGGACAAGGCTTTGGAGAATATTCGAACCAATGCAGCAGTTCTTGAAGAGCAGATTGGCAACTATCAGCGTGAATTACAATCGGAGCCTATGGATACACTTTCGTCCGAAGAGCAGGAACAGCTCACGCAAAACATCAAAGAAATTGAGAGACTGAAACAACAGATGATGGACATTGCAGCGGCAAAGGCGCAGGCAGCCACAGAGATTAATGCAAAGAAAGACATGTTGAACAACGATCTAAAGCGGCGGCGGCAAGAGCTTTTAAGTAAAAAGGATCGATCCGTTGCCAACAGCAGTGTCAGCGAGCTTTCGAGAAAGAAAAAGGAAGAACAATCTGTTTCTCGCAAAATAGAAAAGATTAGCAAAAGAATTGCAGGTACGTTTGCCAAGAGTATTCTGGTGAGAGCTTCGTTCACACGGTCCTCACGTTGCACAGAACTGGAACGAGATATGGATGCAGGCAATGAAAGATTGGAGCAGATCAACCAGTCGATAGAAAAGCTTCGGGTAAGGTCTTGTTGCTGGTGAGAAAACGATCGACTAATAACCATCAAATAGGCGGACCAATCAGAAATCGCACGCAGCATCAGCAAATACGAAAAGAGTCTTGAGCGTTATCTGCTTCGGAGATCATTGCTTTTGCAGCGCAAAGAAGATTGCAATTCAAATATCAGGGATTTAGGTGTATTGCCAGACGACGCATATGAAAAGTATTCCAAATTGAGCGTCAACAAGGTACAAACTGATTGGTTCTATTGCGTAATTCTCTCTCTTTCTGACGTTTTCGACAAACTAGCTTTTACGGCGTTTGCATCGAACCAATGAGTCGTTACAACAATATAGTCATGTCAACAAGAAGGCCTATGAGCAATACAGTATCTTTACCAAACAACGTGACCAATTGACCAACCGCAAATCTGAGTTGGACAAGTCGGCGGAGGTTTGCTGTGATTACTGGGAAAGGGAATATGCGGGGTTTTGCCTAAACTGCTTTTGTTCTAGGCTATTCGTGCCTTGATTGAATCGCTTGATCGCAGAAAAGATGAGGCCATTGAGCGTACATTCCAACAAGTCGCTGCCAACTTTTCAGAAATCTTTGAGACGTTAGTGCCGGCTGGCCGGGGCGAACTTGTGATCAAGAGAAAGTCCGACACGGTAAAGAGTTCAAACGATATGACGTGATATCAAGTGACCCTGATAAATTTTTTCTTAGGCGGATAACATGGAAATTGATGGCGAAGAACGGAACGAATCGGTTGAACGATATAGCGGTGTGTCTATCAAGGTAAAGTATAACTCAGCTTGTCTTTTTGGCATAGATCTGAGTCTCATATGTTATATTACTCTTAAGGTATCATTCAATAGCAAGTCAGACGAGGGCATGATTATGCAGCAACTGTCGGGAGGACAAAAATCACTGGTTGCCCTGGCATTGATCTTTGCTATACAAAAATGCGACCCGGCGCCGTTTTACCTATTTGATGAAATCGACGCAAACCTTGATGCCCAATATCGTACAGCTGTAGCAGGTAAGATTCTGGAATGATAGGCTTTGCAGCCGATAGTCCAACCGAAATGATTATAGAGATGATATCCCGTTTGTCGGAAAAGGGACAGTTTATCACGACGACATTCAGACCTGAACTTCTTGCTAATGCAGACAAGTTTTACGGCGTAACTTTCCAGGGCAAAGTTTCACGAATCCATGGAATTTCCAAAGAAAGTGCAATGGAATTTGTAGGACAAAGTCTAGGTGAAGGAGGCAGGTAATCACACCGAATAAAGGATTTCTTTTCTCGGGTAGTTCGGTTTTCATTATTTCCATCTTTGTCCAGTGTGTGAGCTTATCTTTTTCTGCATTCCGGTTCACAGTCAAATCATCAGGGCTCTTATATGTATTTTAAAAGAAATGTGAGTTATACAGTATAGTCATGAAAAAGGAAAAGACATAACGAAAGGACGTGCTTATGGAGAATACAATATGTACTGAAAGCAGGCATAAATTATACATACAAACAATTCACCAAGTCCATTTCACCAGAGCCAGTTGTTCTGGACCCTTTGAATCTTGGGTATCTGGGTCGTAATCGGTCGGCAGCCCGGACAACAGAGGATGATGATTGACGTAAGTGACTGGAAGAGCCAATACCAAATGTTGTTGTGATTTCTGTTGTGGATGACGATACTCGTTATCTTGTTCGTCCTTTTCTTCGCCATCGTACATTAATTCGTCGTCTTCCAGTTCATCGAAACAAGCGTCTAACCAGACTTCTTCTTGAGTCCGTTCTTCTTGTTGCGATTGTTGTCGCTGCTTCTGTTGCTGCGGAAATAGGCACATCAACAGAATATTTCGAACCAATACTTGGCGCCGTAATCCCGGTTCAGTTCGTGATCGTTCGCCTTGAGATAGTTTATGAAGAGAGAGTTGAGTGATATGATTTGAGGCGATGTCATTTGTTGGATCGTCCATGATAACTTGTTGAAGATAGCAGTAGCGTTTTATCCACCGCGTTGAAAATGTGCCTTCATTGCCCTCTTCTTGAAATGCAATATATCTCTTTCCTTTTCTTTCAAGCACCAAGAAGTCAGGAGAGGATGGTGTGAAAGAAAAAGTCAGAGAGATAAAGAAGAAAGAAAAGGGGAACGAAGGCAACGCATTCGTGCAAGGAGTCAGTATGACTGACCAACGACTGTTGTTCGGGATGATTCTTTTTGGGGGGAACAGGAAATGGGGGGATATTGTTTCCTTTGATTCTTTTCTCTTTTGTCCTTCCTTCGTCATCATCAGAGCTGACCAGTCTACGGCTTGTTCTTCTCTATTGAATGTATAAGACGATTTGTATCCTCTATCATGATTCTTTTTGCAATGATCGCCGTACTTGTGCAACAGCAATTAATGTACAGTAACAGTATCTTCAAAGTAAATATGCAATCGATTGTCACAGGTTCTGCTCGGTTTAGCCCGTTTCCGGCTAATCACAGGAACGCTTACTCTGCTGCTTCGTCATCGATATGCCCACGTGCGTATGTGCACAATTCTTTATTTACTATTTCTCGAAGTTAGGAGCAATCTTGTCGTCCCAAATTTTCTTGACATGAGAAGAGATATCGACATTGATGATGGCGTGTGCCGCACTCGTAACGTGAGCATTCCAGGAATCTTTGACTATAATAGTCATTAGCTTACACAAGCTCCTATTTACCGTGTGTTGATGAAAGCAGTACCTGAAGGGATTAAGCGGTTAGACACGTAATGCTGAGATTGGCCCAGAAATGACAATGGCGGACGTCCCGGTTTCGAATCGATTAATGATTGACTAGCGGTGCCAGCCGCAACATGATCCAGTGTAGTCTTTGCATTGTCCAAGCGACGACGAATGTCAGCTGTGTTTGAGGTTAGGTCGTCTCTGAATTTGTAAGTGATGGCAGCTACTGCTAGTAAACCCGCCACAAGGGAAACCGTCCTCGACATCGTTGTTTGTTATCTTCTTGAACCCCGTAACGCCCTAACACAACAGAAAAGCGTCGGTGTTTCAATGGCTCCAATTCATTCTCTACCACATATCAAAAACATTAAAGGGAAATCTAACTATGCACTGAGAATCGATCAAAGTACTGCCGTGTTGGATTCGACAGCTGGTCATGATATGCTCCTGCAAAGATAACGCCAATGTAGCCATCTGATCGGACGATCACTAACCCAACCAAACCTTCCTCCTCCTCCGAATCAGCATAGGCCGTGTGACACTGTGCTCGATTCAGTTTGTTCAGCAGTATGCAATCCTTGTCAATAACCTTTTCGCATTCTTCGGAAGCTATCTTCTCAGTCGGCGCTGTAGTTATAACGGGGGCCAGTCCGAGCACTTTGATCGATTTGGTGTCTTCCAAGACACCTTGGACTGTTTGAGCGGTCCTTGTCAGGTTACCTGCGAGTACAAGTAAAGAAAAGGAAAGCCAATCTGATTTGGCTGTATAGAAAAGACGGTTTTGCGACCAGTAGCATACTGAAAGGCTTTAAAGTTCGGTGCCCGCATACCAGGCTTCAATGAAGAAGGCCCCGGCTTGGCAGAAGATAGCAGCAACAGATTATTTTCAATTGGATCGTAAGCGATGCCAAAGCCTGTTGTAAACGATCGATATTCTTGCACGATGCTGCAGTATACCTTGGATTGACGGCTTGCAGCTGTCTTTGCGGCTATCTTGTCAATGACAAGGACTTGTTCAGCCACCGGTCTACGCTCCGAGGCATAGGTAGCCAGGACGCTACGGTCCATATGACCATACTCTACAAGACGCATTTTTGATATCTAACCTTGAATGAGAACGAGCGTGGTAGCTGGATCTCGATAGGCTTTCTTAAGCTAATTACCAGGTTGAAAATATCACCAAAGCCAGTATTTAGACCTTGGCCCAAGGTAGGGCTTTGGCAGTGCGCAGCGTCACCACATAAAAAGATCCGATGATCCATAGCATCCATTCTGGAAGCCAATTGTTGGCCTACCACATAAACAGACCAGTAAAGGATACCCAGAAACTCGAGTCGATGTGGTAACAGAGCTCGTTTGGCTTCACGCTGAATATCCTCAAGCTGAACCTTGTTACGGTTGTACTGCTCCTTGCGTACCTTGGCCTGAATTTCGTTAAAATCGATGAAAATTCGTGTTAACGCGTTTTTACGAGGGAAAAGACTGACTGTTCTGGCCACATCAATCTGAATCATGCTAGACCCATCATCACAAAAGTCAGAAAGCTGTAACAGGACGTGTGGGCTCCGGCTTTTTTGTTTTGCCTACCAAACACTTTTTGCGACCGTCAAAGTTAGTTCGTACCAAAGCATCAATGACGCCAGCATGCGTTTCTGTTGTTTGGCCTTCGGAAGCAATTCCTAGTTGCTGACGGATATCGCTATGTGCCCCATCACATCCAAGCAAGTACTTGCATTCCACTTGCTCTGTTTTGGTCTCATCCCTCAAATGCATCACGGTAGCCCGGATCGGATACTGTGCATTGTCCTTTTCATGCTGAACCTTGACCACCGTTGCTGGGCGTTGGACTTGGATGTTGTGGTCGGTAAGATTGGTTTGGAGAATTGTCTCTGTGATGTGTTGTCCAACACAGAGGAAATATCTGTATATGCACATATGTATCCAGCACCCCCACCGCTTAGTTTCTCTCTTGTTTCTTAGTAGCTAAGTGAAAATACTTTACTGATGCTTGGATTCTGCTTCGTCAGGAACAAAGGGCATACTGCATTGCAATTCACCATTCACATAGCAACACAATTGTTCAACCTTGACGCCCGTCTTTAGCAGCTCTTCTGCAAATCCGGCATATTCCAGAAGCTCCAGTGTTCGACCATGAATCCAGTCACCTCAGCCCCAGTGGTTAGGTTCGTACTCAATATCTACCAGCCGGCCAGTCAGCCAACATTTTCGCTGATAATAATATCTCTTCACTTTTTCCGCTTTGCGAAAGACAAGGACGATACTTTACATAGTATACGAACCGAGAAGCCAGCTTGCATACTCAGATTGGCGGCCAGTAGTCCCACTGGGCCTGCGCCAACGATCAGAACATCCACTTGGTTAGCAAGTGCGTCGACAGTCATCTTAGCGAGAAGAAACGTACAACAGTAACAAGGATAATAAAAAGAAAAAGATGAGAGAAAATACTGTAAATGGAATCGCGTTCGCTTTGCTTGTGTTATGTATCTGCTTCCTAGGAAACTGAGTCACCAGGAAAATGGCATGATTTTTGCACACCCTTTTTGCCTTCCGATGACTCTGCTGTTTTCCTGGATATCCGCTGCATTGTCTCAGAACCTATTGGTAAAGGCAATATTTCTTTGATTCTATAGCTACAAGATACGGAACAGAAAAGTGAACTTCGCAATATTCGTGGTTTCAGTGAAGACAGTGACCAGAAGACAAGGATTCCATTCACCTAAACAAATGTACTGATGACAATTGAAGTTTATATTGACCTTTACTCAAGAGACTGGTGCCAAGGAAATTGAGAACAACCTCACCCATAAACATATGCGTTTCTCTAATGTGATAGGAATAGGGAGCCTAAATCGATTATCCGGACCGACATGGCTGAGATCCATAATGCACGGGTCACCTGAATACTCAGCAGCTGGAAGTCGGTTGTGATGAGAGCTTCAAGTCTGCTCATTTAGTTACGCTGATGTAATGCGCTGGCAGTATACACCGATAAAAATGCTGCAGACACGGCCTGCGTGGGACGTGCTAGATAGCCGAACACAACTGGTTACTTGGTTTCCTGCTGGCGCCATCCGGTCCTTCGATTTCAGCGGAAAACTTAGTGCGATACAAACCCACGATGATCAGTAAAGTGCCTATCAGCTCCATTAAATGTGACTCATTCAGTGTCGCATTTTTTCGTGCTTGAAGTTGAAACTCGGTGAAGCCGTTGTCCATGTAAATGAAATATCTTCCCAGCAGACATGAACTCGTCGCCATTCTCCGTCGTACAACGCCACAAGCCAGTGAAGAACGGCATTCCCGGTTATTAACGCGTCATTAGTTGAATGGGAACATCGCAACACTATGGAGGCTATTTGAACATGGTTACCATCGCTACGGTAGAGCGAAGAGTTCCGCCGAAAACAACAAAGCGCAGCCTTCCTTGCCTGAGCATGAAAGATTTAAACAAGATTCTGTCGACACGCGAGTACACGATATACAAGTGTCAAGTTAGAGCTTCCGTTATCGAACAAACCAATGAATTGCCGAACATTTCTTTCTCCATTCTATCGATGTGCGCGTCCGGCTGTAACGGTCAGTAAAGCGACACAGGACTGTTGTCCAGTTTTCATAAGTAGACTGGATAGCATGACGGTGTCCGCGGAAATTGGCCAAGCATCTCCTTTTTTTAAACGGTCTGCTCAACTATGTCGGCTACGACTTAGTTCCCAAAGGGCTATTTGTCTGTCTTTGATGCTGATCTGTTACGACGCCGGTACGGTTAAAGATCCTGAATGAAAGCTAATATCTCGCTTTTTAGGTGTCGTGTCGAGGAGTCATTCCATCAGAATACGAGCAACCCAAAATATTCCACACGATACACTGGTTGAAGCCCGGCAGAAAACCCTTTGCCTTAAACAGGGTGCAGGACCTGATCTTCATTTGCTATACTTGTACCCGAAGGAAAGAGCTGGCCAATCCGAGTTTCCGCATGCAAAAGAAAACGATGAACGTCCGGTAATCGTAAATGATGACCCAAATATCTGATCCTTTACTCGTGTACCTTATCTTTTCTGGGTGCGCAAGACTCGAGCATCTGCGCTTGCGAAGGACTCAAACAAAAATGTGACGGCGAGAAATGCAGTCTGTCAGTCATTATCGCTCGTTTTACAGTCGTCATCCATTTATTTATTTGACTACGCGTTCTCTATGTTAAACAGCTTCGTTGCCCTCAATAAAGCTTCGATATTCCCTATATGATTTCTCTATGATCAGTTATATGCTCGTAGAGTGATATTTACTATTTGGCTTGCTTCCTTCGTAAACCGATGTAAAGAAACTGTTATCGACGCTCCATTTATTCGACCCACTTTTAATGAACGCTCGGAAATGCGTTTATTGTATCCAGATATATATTTCTTTGCGACATTAGGCACACACTCAAATACTTCCAAGTTATACGAAAAACAGTCCTTTATTTCGAAAGTCTATATTTTCTCGGTAGAATGAAGTTCGCACTTCGATTGATATTTGGCATTGCCGTCAAATACTTGCCATCAAAGGAATCTTACCCAGTATCATCCCAAATACGCTATAGATCTCATCAGCCCCGCGGTTAGTAAGACCGTCTTGAACATGAGGCAAACATATATTGGAAGGAATCTCACCCCAGAGGACGCCGGTTCCGTACGCGCCGCTATATCCGGAGAGAAAAGTGTAAAGTATATAGAGAAATAGCTATCAATATTCCCCAAGCGCATAAATGCTTAAAACATGACGACGAATAATTAGAGTTTGGTCACTTGACCTCAGTCAAAAGCAGCTAATGGAAACCTCGGTTCCTGACTGGTCTATGCACAAAGTCCAAGTGTATGCTTCCTTTTCCGGGTGCCCCTCCCACGGAGGCTGGGTGGACTCCTATTTAAATCCTCAAGGGCAAGCCTGGCAAAGCAAGGCACTTCTCCTTCCTCTTGTTCCACTTTTTTGTCTTTTTTTTTTTTTTGAAAAAAATGCCTATCTTGACTTCGCGCCCTCTGAACTACGAGTTTCGGAGTCCCGTGCCTGACTTCCAGGTCAGTTTTTATTTTGTGACAAGCATAACGGCAATCCAGGAGATCCGTCTCCGAGGCCAGGTGTCCAGGATTGAGTTTGTGTCGTTTCCCGTAAGTTCTTTTTTCTCTTTATATTGCGTATAGAGAAAATAAGAGAGACTCACTCTTGTTGAACTTTAATAGCCTCCCGCCTGCCGCGCTGGCAAGCGCAAGCGTGAGGACGAGGATGGTGAGGTCTCGTTTGTGAGACCATTGAAGAAGTACAAGTGCGGCGACGGCAAAGTAAAGCCGTCGAAAAAAAACGCCGTCTTCAGTATACCCCGCTGTCACTTTTCCCCTCTCCCTTCCTTCCCTAATTCATTTTCTTTGTATTAGTAGTTCCTCCGCTTTATGTATATATATATATATATATATATATATATATATATATATATATTAAAGTTTCCTTTATATACTATTGTCTTATTTATTATTATGTATGTTGCGTTTATATGTAACCATTTCTTTCTTTCGATGAGCGCGATTTGTCTCTTTTACAGTCAGCTCCCCTTTTGCAATGGCAAAAATCCACAGAATCCGTTGCAAAAGCCCGGATGTTGCAAAATCCGAGGGATCCAAAGCAGTAGGCTACCCACGTGATTAACGTGGGAAATGCAACGCATGTCCTACACTACCGGTCAAAAAGTTTGCATGCAATTAGATAGTCCGAGACATAGCAGGTGTATGCAGACTCTTTGACCGATAGCGTATATCTATAGGAACGATGACCCGAATAGCTTAGCCAGGATGAACTAATATCCTAACGGACATGATAACAAAGTTGCCCCTCCTCAATTGGACAACACAGAGAGCATAAGGGTATATATTGAACAGATGAAACTATAAACAAAGACTCCATTTGAATACTGTAATTGTGGCCTTCTTTTTAGCTAAGGTACCCCTACAAGCCGTCCTAAGCTCATGGAGAAACATGAAACCACGCTTTTTAAAAAAGCGCCGCAGGACCATTCTGTTACCCTGCAGAAACTACCAGCATGGCACAAGGCTGAGTCCACAACATAATACGCGGCCATTGATTTCTCAATACTTTATTGAGAAACAAAAGATTTGTCTGATGGCCGAAATGGCTCCCATTAATCATACTGTAATTGGCCAAGGTAGTGGCTGCTTTGCTTTGAGCTTCAACTTCTATCGATTGACTTATACCCCCCTTCAGTGCAACGGCCATTTCTCTTGTTGCAAGTTGCGCAACAGCGGCGTGTTGCAAAACTCTGTAACAGATTTTAAGTATTCCCTGACACTGGTTGCAAAAAAAGCCGGGTGCTGCAAAAACCGGGGCTGACAGTACCTTCGGCATATCGCAATTTGATGCGAATACTTCTACAAGCACTTTTGAAAATGGCATGGCAGCGACCGTTATGCCCCCTGCTTAGACCTGAATTTGATTACTTGATCCCAGTCCAAATCAAGTAACAGGACTCCTTTTCCTGGCTGGTCTACGCACACAGTGCAGGTTTAAGCACCCTAGTCAGGGTGCTGGGAACAGAGAACCCGGACAAACTCCTATTTAAGTCACAAAGACACGACTGGCGAAGCAAGGGATCCTATTCTTCCTCTTACCCTTTCTTCTATCTTATCCTCGTCAACACATAACCTCGTCGAATAAGGCTGACACAGCCATAAAGCTCGTACAAAGGCGAATAAAGCAGAGATCTGAGGCTACGAATAATCAGTATTTGCCGTTAGAATAAAATGATTCTCGCACTTCGATAAGTTACAAGCCCCCAGTATGCAGGAATGCCGAAATGCCAAATTTCAGGACGCAGGTATGCGTGCGCTCGCGATTGACTGTTGATTATTACCGGCCTTGAAGACAGGAGCGCACGCCTGATTTAGAAGAAACGTTAGAAAACATTTTCTTTGTCGCAAGACTGTCTGTCAATACTTCCGTGCGTGATGAAATGAACCATACTACGCCCTTGTCTAGAAGGCAGATAATAGAATACAAAAACGCGGGTATGCCGATATGACGACATGCAATAAGTCTGGAAGGAAATAGAAAAAGAGACCAAGGATGAGAAAAGACTTGGAACTGCCAGTACGTCATAGACACCTACTGAAAAAAGATGCAATATCTTGTCATAGAGATATGTTAGCCCAGAGTCAACTCAAAGACTATTTCAAATTTTCATACAACTACAATAAATGTAAAAGCATGACGTCCAGCGCCAGAGTATTTTTTCTACAGTGAAAATTGTAAGTTTATAAGATGACAACCAAATACAAATTCCATGTGTTTGTTGTTTTTAATTTTTTCAGCGTTTTCCTGAAATGGCAAGAAACAAATATTAGAACAATAAAGGATGATGTACTTGTTTTTTCAAGAAGAATCTATGCGCCCATCTTAGTAATTTTTTCTGTGCAGAGAACATTAGTTAATGCCACTAGAAAATCTCATCCAATATACATTGACTTTTTTATGTTTTTCTTTCTAATGGAAATACTGGTCGGTGAGGACTACGGAGAAAACAGTAACACTTCCTATATTTTTTCATCTATGAAAAGTTGTTCTTAGCAGCAGGATGTGTATGCAAGTTAGCATTCTGACGTTGCATATGATAACTGCTGATGCGTCTAAAGGTATGGATGATGATGTGACAGAAATACAGATGCTGACGATACTACAAAGTGACAATGATGACCATGATACGATAAATGAGCTACACTGTGATGCCGAAACAAACTTTGATTCCATGACCTGTCAGCGTTTTACCAGAAATTGTCAGAGAAATACGCACATTTCCCAAAAGCGATCCAAACTGATGCATTTAATGAAGATTTATAAATAGACATTGATGATAGCATGGTGTATGGTGGCCACGAAAAGAGATAGAGAATCCTGGAAAATGGAAGGTCAAAATTTAGACCTTTTATACCCTTTTGCCTTCCATTCTTTGCAGACGCATCCGTTGGTTTCTCAACGAAGGGGGTATAAGCATCACAACTGTTATTCAGTTATGGAATATATGATACCAATCGAAATACGCGTTACCTTGCGCTGGTCCGCCAGATTGCCTAACTACGCTTGTTTTTGATGTGTCAATTTAAGAACTTCCTCAATGAAGTATTGAAACACATTCTTCAATTCTTGTTCAACTTTGATTTCTTGACCGACGACTGCATAAAAAGAAGTAACTGTAGAACAAACTGTGCCAAAATGCTGGGATATCGGCACCAGTAGACAATATTCGCATGATATGATAAATTGCGAACGGAGAGCAAATGTATGTAACGTTACGGCTATATTAAACGACTCGTTGCACCACGTCAATGAAAGCCTCCTGTCTGCAAGTGTTTTCAAGTGATGTCTTATTTTTGACGTCTGTAGCCTGAGCTTTTGTGGATTTATAAAACTTGCATACCTCAATGCTTGCACGACTGCGACCGGACAGCTTACAGGTAGCACAAATAATTTCCCGCTTTCGTTGCTTTCGTTTGAGGCCGTTTTTTCTGCCTTGGCTTTCTTCCTTCGCGAGTCTTTATAAACAGACAACGCGATCTACATACGAATTCACTGATTTTCTTTCGGTCAATGCTTTGGAAATACTGACAGATAGAGACTGCCTGTCCATTGCACACTTTAAGCAAAGCAACAGACGACTACAATGACGATTAAGAATTACCTTTAGGAAAAGTGCTACGCACAGACAGCGATCGACCTTCGGCAAATCAGAGCATCAACGGGTCCACTCCTACGTAGTTCATTATAGAAATATCCGCAAGCCCATCGCAAAAACATACCAAACCCAGTCTGCCCATCACAAACAACATATCGCAGGCTTCCATTTTGAACGTAACCATCTCAAAGGGATTTACAGATTTATTTTTTACTAGTACGATAGGATACAGGTGGATATATGACACATAAACTACACGATGCTTGCCATATACGACATGTTCTTTTGTTGTGTCGTCATGTCTTGTGTTACCCGTTTCAGGGGTAATATCCATTCGCCAAAATCAGCTAATAGCGCTTCAGCACATATAAACAGCAATCGCCATACTCGAAATACGTCCTTAAACAAGTGACCAAACGACGCTTTTCCGACTCCTTCTTCCACGTACTTTTCAGAGCATTCGAACGCTGTAACGAGAACGTAAGCTATGCGAGTCGATATGCTGAAAAGAAGACCCAGATGATGCTGTCCCAGCCATTGATAATCAAAATCTTGCGGCGACTGCGATGTTTCCGGCCGATCGTCTTGCACCGCAACAGTACCATAACCACACTCGTTATGATTGATGGGTATCACCATGGTATCTTGTTGTGGTTCTGTTTCTGGAACTATCATGTCAGGCAATGACTGATAAGAGGCGGACGATGTCAAGTCATGATTCTCAGTGTCGGCGGTGCATGTGGTAGAAAGCGCAACAGGCTCGGTGGTGGTCACAGCAGTAATGGTTTCAACGGGGTCTTCATCTTTCGCGTCTTGTCGATCTGCTTTTTCTTCTTCTTCTTCTTCCTCCCACGGTACCTCCAAGATTGTGGATGGTCGTCGCTGATGAAATTGTGCTGACCGGTACCAGTGTACGATCTCCGGTGACATTGTAAATCCAGCAGCCCTTTCCCTTCTCGGTTGTTCTTGTTGTTCCAGTACCTCCAATGAATGATTATTCGAGAAGTCTTCCTCCTCAATAGTTTGCATATGTCGACTGCGACCCATCCACATGTTCTCATCCATGACAATAGGTGCAGCCTCTGGCGCTCGCGCAGTGACCATCAAGACGTCCTCGTCGTCTACATCCATCGGTGAAGAGTAGTAATAATCATAATGTTGCTGTTCGTCGTCCGTTTCGTCCTCGTCTGCAAGACGCATCCGCTGCTCCATTCGCTCGATATGTTGTTGTTGTATAAATTGTGGCGTGAGCATAAAATCGTCTCCAGCGAGCAACACGATCGGATGAGCATGCGGGATACCCAGCAGAATTTGCTGAGACTTGCTATACATGCTATGCAAATGCCAATTTTCAAGAAAGGTATAAGGTGTCCGTCTTCGATATTCTGGGTATCTTTGTCGGGCAAACTTTTGACACGTCGCCAAAAAGGCTCGGCTCGCCAGTTTTGTGAGTGAATCGTCTTCTTGTTTTGCTTCTTGTTCTCCCGTCTGCGTGAGCAAGAATGGGAGAAGTTCTTCATCAGAAGCAGTCGTGGCGGGTAACGACATGGCGGACGATGCCTGATCTGTCGGCACATAAAAACGACTTGCGAGGTGTTGAAAATCATGAGTAACGGCCTCGTCATCCTGAAGCGGGTCTTCGTCAGACGGTCGTTCGAGATGCGACAAAGAAGACAAGGTGCTCATGTTGGGACTTTATTGATCAAAGAGAAGCGTGCATTAAAAAAGGTGGGGCCCAGGTAACGGGGCGTTAGCTGAAAATTTGCCATACAAGCGTTCTGTTTTTCCCAAGCAAAACGATAACCTTTTCTTAAGACTCTCAACAAATTTTGTGCTAGAAAAACATCGTCCATATATTGGCAACTTATCGTACAAGTTCGTCAGATAACCCGCTGGTGTCCTCTGTTATACTGCCAAATGAAAGATCACTCAGCGAGTCCAGCGAGTTTCCAAGACTGGGCGCGTTTTGGAACGTCGAATCATTGTCGGAACTGCTGCCGTCGTTGTACGAAAGAATGGTTGTTTCTGGTATTGCCCGCATATACTGCTCCTCCCTGGGACGTGAAGCGTTTGCTTTAAGAAGTTGGCATAAAATATCTTGCGCCACCCAAGGGAAGCTGATTTTCCACTTCTTTTTACGATGAGTGTAGTTCCTTGCCTCCAAGTCTTGTGCGGTGTCGCGTTCGACGGGATGATATGTGACATAATACCACGCAGCTGCTTTTACTTTTTCCTCTTCTCGTTGTTCACAGGTGCTAATGATGCGAGAGGACCGTCGATCACGACCATAATGAGCGGGAAAATGATCCTTGTACCAGCGGTCGCGTAAGCCAGCAATTGACCTTCGTGCTCGGCGAAGAATTTCAAATTGGTTTTTACGTCCTTTCATTTTATACCACCGGATCACGTAACCAGAAAGTAGCTCTGATTCTGTCGGTATGCCGTATTGGTTCAAGAGATCCTGCACGTCTCGATCATAGCGACGTTTTAGGCGCCGAGCGGCTTTAACATATCGTTCCATGCCAGACATCCATAATCGTACGTCGTAGTCACTGCTTTCTAATATTACTTCTCTGTATTGACTGAATCTATTGACATCGATCGATCGATACAGTATACCAAGGATTTTCTGAGATTCATAGGAGGGCTTGTCAAACTTTTCCATGAAGTCTGGGTAAGTCTTTGGTCGAAGCTCGTTAGGCATCTCCGCGACGACGCCTGTTTTCGCAAAGTCTATGCAGCATATATACACGTTGAGTCGTCGATCAGTCGGTATACATATGTAATCGAGACATTTGTTTACCAACAGCAGTCGAGTGTAATCTTGCTAACTTTTTACAGTCTTCATGGAAAACACCTTCTCGTTGAAAATCAGCAATAGCCATGTGGGCATTGGCAATAATACCCAAGTTGTCGTTCTTGATATGGTCCACAAAGAAGGACTGAATGTCCTCGATTTCCACGTTTCCAACTTCAACAGGTCTGCTTTGCATTGACTCCATAGGCGTTACGTTTCTTTTTTCAGGATCAGGAAGCAGCTGGTTGTCCCAGATCAAACTAATGAAGCGAGTCAAGCCAAGGATAGATGCTTTTCCTCTCGCAGTAGTAATATGTACCTGTACAAGTCACCGTCCAGATCGCCTCCAGAGCACATACTTGGAACATCACGTTCGCCTTGCGCAGAAAAGACAATAACATTGCACAAATCATGCAACGCCGGACAATCCACAGCTTCAACAACACGTACGTCGCCTGGATGAAGACACGGGTTACGATAAAGGACGCATTCGCCTGTGATGATTTTCCGAGACTCTGAAGTCTGGTAAGAGTTGAACGCCAACTGGCAAAAGACCTGATTCTCCTTGAGCGTGTTTGACTCATCGACGATCCCCAAAAGGAAAGCTCCATCGCGCACCATGATCCTGGCCCGTTTCTTGATATCCTTCAGTTTACATAGCCGGAATATGTTGACCATGTTGCAGGTGTAAGCATCCCCACTTTCCAGCAAGCCCGCATCCACTAAGCGTGCAATGTTCTTGTTGATACCAAATTCATCGGCATTCATTCGTAGTGCATAGGATGCCTTGACTGGGTCGTTGTGCATGGCGTCAATATCCCTCACCATATCATCGTGCAGAGAAATAAATACTTCATCAGGGACACCCAAAGAAGACAAGATCAGGATGGCCTGTCGATTAAGATTTACTGGCGAGTATTTCGCAACGCGAATCACCTCAAGCATGCGATGCTGAGACTCGAACTTGATTTGGCTTGGGCGTAGTTGTACGCACTTGCCTTTGAGAGCCTCGTGTAGCGATAGGACACCCTTAGCGCCACCAAGTCGTATCTGGAACGCGCTAGGTGGCTTGCCAGCCATGTTCATGCGTTTTGCAATAATTATGCCCAGCTTTTTGGATATACGGCCCACGCCGTCCGAAAACGTGTAGCTATTGTGTGCGATATCTGGAATTTGTTGCACTTCTTCTGGCTTGAGCTTGGTAATGGGACTTGTGTCCGAAAAGCACTGGTAAAACAGGCCAGCATTGGGTGTGTGAATTGTCTTCATCCTGGTCACATTTAATCGCAACTTACTTGGCCCATACGTGCTGCAAACTTCGCAACCACTTTCTCGGATGAGAAATCGCCCATCCATTCCCGTATCTTTCGGACATCCAAGTCGGGAGTGCCTGCAAAAAACCAGCAACCATGATCGCGCAACTGGGAGCTTGAGAACGCCAAAAACTCATAGTGTCTATCGCCGATTTGGATGCCATTACGGAGTGTAAGCCCAATGCGAAAATACAGCCAATCAATAGTGTGGTTACGATTGGAGGACATGTGGACCAGATTTTCGTCTTCATCGACAAACTGGACCCGGAGGAACCGGTCCATGTACTTCCCAAAGTGACGAATGACCCGATTGGTCGTTTCAACCTGCTGGCGTTCAATTTGGATCGAAGTAGGTTTCACGAAGACTTTGTGCAAAAGAACACAACCCTTGGCGGTTTTCCGCGGCTTGCCAACTTGGTGATATCTGGACTGATGCATTATCTTTTCCAACGCTTCGATGGGCTTCCAGGTTTTGTCATATCCTAGGAGCCTTAAGGCATCACACGCCACCGCTGGCTGCAGATTGTTGTAATACGTATAAAACGCGTCATCCAGATTGTACTCGCTGAAAACACGCATCGAAACCATTGTTTCAAGTGCATACAACTTGTCAAAATCCTCTATTATTTGCGCACGGTCTGCAAACGTCTTTACTGTGCCCGTCCTGGCTCCGACATGAATAATCTTGCCTGGGAAATAGTTCACTGGACGCGGCACGACTCGATAGGATGATAACCGCACCAACATTTCTTTATATCTGACCATCTGAACTCTTTTGCGAATCGATACTTGAAATCTGTAAGTTGTCCACGAAGCGAAGTTGACTTCAGACGATGATGCCCCTATCTGCACAGGCGCGTTCAGCCTGATCATATGGCTCCTTTCCGCCTCCTCGTCCCTGGGGAGGCTGACCACTCGCTCCCATTGATCGTCCTTGAAGAACATGCCAGTCTGCTTCTTGATCCAAAACGCCGCTGGATGCTGCAGTTTCATCGTAAAGGCGAAGATGTCCAAGCCGCTGATCGGTTGATCAACGATAAGTCCATCCTCCTCTTCGAGCGCATCAAACTTGAACTCGGCTTTATATTCATGCCGCAAATGCTCAAAGTAGATAGTGATCTTATGAAAGTCATAGTTGACGACCAAGTTGATCTTTGATGCCGCTGACCACTCCGCTACAAATGTCCTTGGAGCAACCATGGCTCCTAGAGTAAACGTATCGCCATAAAGCTTCGTATAAAGCTTCTGCCATTGATTCCTTGGATAACCCTGCTCCGGGACTGGCATACGTGGAAAAGGAAGAAAGGAGCACAAGCCCAAAGATTTGATGTCAAACACTCTAAAAAAGAAACCTTAAATTTCTTTCCCAGAGTGATCAAAATTCGGTGATCAATGCGATTTTGCTTTCATTGTTCTGTAAATTTAGACTACAAATTGAGTATCGAATTCGACGAGATGTTTGGCTGATTGTTTAGCGTCTAAGAACAGGTCATCCACTTCCTGGACGTCTTGCAGCGTTATGCTTTCGTGGCCGTTGATTTGTGCCAAGATGCTTGCTGGTGTAAGTAATTGAACAGCATATCTAAGGTTTCACACATAGTTTGTCATGAGATATCCATCATTTCCGACATCCGTAGACCAACTTACCGCAGCGATGTGTTCACGCCAGTCTCGGCAATATGGTCAACTGCAGCATCATCGATCGTCAGATTTTCCGTCCGTGCTCGTATCTTTATAATCACTTTGATTTCCTCGATTGTATATGGCAGAGTGCGAACAATTAGCAGACGGTCAAGCAAATCGACAGGAATACCGTGAGGTGCAACAATATCTTCAGTGCCACTACATTGGGTTCGTTAATTATATCATGCCATTATTAATCAGCAATATCAGGAAACCATACCGAATAGTGCACATGCCCCGGTTAGTAGCAAAAATGACAATAGGTGATAATGGTGATTCAAGTGCTCTGTTCAGGTATGTAAAGCATTCAATATCAAGCATGTGAACCTTTTGCGGTTGAGCGTCAGTCAAACCAGAAACAAGTATGTGCCTTGTGCATAGACCCACCTCATCAATAAAAAGGACACCAGGAACTAATTCCGCAATTCCTTGATCGATATACTTATTGACGACCTTGTTGATTTCTCTGCGTAATTTATCAGTGATTTCTGTCTTCTTTGGTTTTAAGAGTTGACCCATCATCGACATAATGTCTTGTCCACCCTAATTGTCACGGGCACTGTCGGTTATGCAGATGTAACCCCAAAGCTCTGTGATTCGTTATTGCTTACTTGAGGCTTTGCATTTGCAACATCAAGGTCATGTAATGTTACGTCCTGAATGATCTCCTTCTTCTTGTGTACGTCACCCTTGGGCAATGGAACGTATTCCTCGGCCTCCAAGTCAAATTCTGTAGCAAATGCATCGGATCGGCCCACGCGCTAGATTCATCCGCACCGTTTTCTTTGTCATGATTTCCCTCCATTCTTCAATATGCGTTTCTTGCGTATCGATCTTACCTTGACAGCACCAGTGTTTGCTTCGATATAAATGACGTCGCCTACAGTGACCCGTTCTTTTTGGATCGACTCGTAGATACTGGGATCAAGCTTTAATTGCTTTGTGCCCTTGACCGTCTTTAAGCCGATAATGACGTGCGAAATTGTCTTTCCATAACCTCCCAGCGGATTCTCTGTCTCCTCAGGTGTCATTTCCGTCACTTCACCTTCGTATACTTCCTTGGTCTCCTTGATTCGAAGACCAATCGCTCGTCGAAAGTTCTCCATAAGCACTTCTGTCTTTTTGATCTCGGACGAATATACTTCAGAGCCGACCATGGGCCGGAAGGGCACCTTGGGGCCCAGTTCTTGTGAGATCGCCAAAGCAATCGCGGTTTTGCCAGTGCCAGGTGCACCAGCTAGCAGCAAAGCACGTCCAGCCATTTTCTTGGATTTAATAAGTTCCACCACTACGCCGCTTGCCTGCCGATTTCGTTAGATCCACACACAATCTGCCAGTTGTCCTTCCCTCACCTCTCTCGCATTCTCTTGACCGACAAAGCCAGCCATGACGGGTTCGGCTGTGCCATCCTCTCGAAGACCAAGACCTTTAATGTGTGAATGGGCAGCGATTCTCTGCTCACGTGGCACGTTCTTGACTTGTTCGATGCGCATATTGTTGTTCGTGGAGGTCATGGTGGTATAAATGGTCTATCAAGAGAATGCACGAGAATAATTTTTTCGTCAAGATCTGCGAAGCGGATCCGAACCCGAATATCAAGTCACAGTCCAATAATGCAGCGAACGCCTCTTGCAGCAGGCTTTCTACAGTTTATTCAACTAAACATCGCGTTGTGATACAGAAATGTTTGCAATAAATGTAAAAATCAAATTGCATGTAGAAAAAGATCGAATATGCAGGAAGAGGATGTACCATTT
>JSYX01000457.1:0-28462 GCA_000787465.1 Thermomucor indicae-seudaticae
ATTGGAGGCGAACATACTCCAAAAGGGTCGTGAAGAATGCGTCGGAGTAGCGGCCCAAAAGCAAGATGGAAAAGCAAAGGTGATAGCGGGTCCCTTTGGCGCACGCCTCGCCGTTGAAGTACGACCGGAGAGAGGAAGCCGCTGACATTGATCCGGATTTGTGTGCCGAAGAAAAGCCGTATTATGCATTGTACCAATTCGGCAGGAAAGCCCCCGTGGTAAAGGACCCTCTCAAGATACTCTGGGTGGACGCGATCGTAAGCCTTCTCTTGGTCAAGAAGCAGGCCTATCTCAAGGCGAGCGTGGCGTTGAGCATGATCCATAAGAAGACGGACCAGCATACCGTTGTCAGCTACATACCGGCCATGAACAAAGCCAGTTTGAGATGGATTGATGATGGACTCTGAAGCACTGATCATGCGACTGTTGAGTATCCGGGTAAAGACTTTAACATCGGTGTTTATCAAAGCAATGGGACGCCAGTTGGAAAGAAGTGAAGATCGCCTTTTTAGGAAGCAGACAAACACAAGTTTGGGACCATGAAGCTGGAAAAATTGCCTGCAGAAGAGCATCATTGTACACCTGGCAGGCCAGTTCCGCGTATGATGGATGTTGAAATATCAGCTTCAGAACTGCGTAGGAAAGACCATCCATACCGAGACTGCTTTGTTTAGGAGCCCAAGAAGCACTATCTTGGAGGTCAATAATGGTGAAGGGAGCCAACGATTCCGTGCGCACAGTTGGGTAGAAGCCGCATGAGGCCGGCAAATGCGAGAGAAGGTCCGTAACAGCATTCCGCACTGCAAAAAATTGGTAATTTCAACCCATGGAAACGTGGCTGAAATGTATGGCAAACTTCGAGTTTACGCCGAATTTCAGCGGCAGAAACTTCTAGTTTCAGATTCCCCAAATCTTACATTTCTTGTTAACAAAGCTCTGCTATTCTAGATTATATCCACAGATAGAATACGGTTTCTGTAATCGCTACTGACCATGCTATAATCTTTCGGAAGGGATGGAAGTCCATATACGCCTGAAATGCGGATGCTACCGAAGACGTTTCCTACAAATTGCAGCCGCGTAAATGTGAGTGAAATTTCTGATTTTTTCCAGTGCCGATCAACACTGTGGGAAAGAATTGGGTGAATTTCGGGTGAAAACCGGTTCTTATTAAGCTTTTTCACCCAGTTTTCACCTTCACCCTGAATTCAACTGGATTCCACCCGATTTTCACCTCACAACAGAAACAAGCATATCTCACCTACACTTGTATCATTATGTATTATGGTGCCGATCGCCTATTCTCGACAATTTTTGAAAAAAAGTGCCAAATTTTTCAATTGAAGCACCGCTTTATTGTATACCAATTTCGGACATTTTCAAACTACGAGCAGCTTTTTATTCGTCGAGGTATATCCTTCTGTGTGACTTATTTCTTCACTGCCTTCTCGGTAACTAACCCAACGAGACTTTTGTGATGGACATCCCGTTTCCTGAGATTAAGTCTACCCATATCCGCGATCGAAATCAAAAAACAATAAAGCAGTAGAATGCAGCTGGCACGTTTATCCAGACAGCTGTCCTTTATATACGCTGTGAGGCAATTTGTTTCGTATTGGATCATCTGCTCAAAACCGTCAACCCGCATCGATCCGAAGCCGCCTTCATCAGAAATATCTATCAAATACATGTAATTACTTTCACTGGCTGATCAATGAGCACTGTGAGCCAATCCCATGACGAGGAAGCTGGGGTGAAGTCGTGATCATTATTAGTCCACTACAGGAGAAATAATCCTTGAATTTTGATTATGCCAGGATGAAGTAAAGGATATGTCCTAGAATTAAAGGTTACGTAAAGGATGATGCTTGAATTCAAGGACTAGTTCAATGATAATTTAAAGATCGTATCCTTGAATTCAATGATTACTGCTTTTTGCAATAACTATAGCCTAAACCCACTCCGAAGCATCTGCATGACCTTTGAAGATCGGTTGCCCCGAAACGGGAGTTGAAAACTCGGACCTTGACTAGGTCAGTCCCGCGATAGAAGCTGAAAGCTATCCTTGAACGACGCTTGAATGGCTCGAATGCAAGCTTCATTCAAGAATATATCTTTGGATTGAAGGATTGGTTTTCCCGTAGTGGTCATTGAACATTTGACGCTGTTAAAACGTAAATAAGGCGGGAGTGACCCTATAATCGACAGAGGCGTATATGCGACGAGCATCTACGCTCGAATACGCGTTCCACGCGTGCTTTATGCTACATGAATCGCCAGGAAAATATTTAACCGCACGTTCTCGTGTAATCGCCATGACCAATAGGTGCACTGACCCTGTGCCATTCGCAAGATTTACTTATGATTTAAACACCGACGGCCCGTTTTTGGACGCTTATTTCTCCACAGTTTATTAGCACAATGAAAAATCCAATCCATAACAATTATCCTTTAGAGGCATGAAAAGCATTATTATGGATTAGTCTTCCTGAATATTGTGGGTAGCTTCTGTAATAAGAGCTGGAAGATGTGCCCAAAAATTGTCGAGTTAAGAAGCTCCGCACCACACCTCAAATGAGGTAACTTAACAGTCACCTTGCCGGACTTTACCGGACTGTGGCTGTGATGTACCTCAAAAGTCGGCTGGCAAGGAATTTTAAGGTAACTCAAGCGCCAATGGTTGCCTGCTAGACACGCTTGGGGTAACTCCCTGTATCTCAAGTGCTGATATATGACAGATGCGCGAGTTAAAATCGCAGGCAAGCAAGTTTTAGGTACCTCAAGCGCCGTTGTTGACAAGCGAAATGGTTCGGCATAGCAGAAAAGAAACTTTATGGTACCTCAAGCCTTGCCAATCATCGGAAACATGAGTCAAAATAGCGGACAAGGAACTTCGAGGTACCTCAAGCGCTGCTATTTGCCAGAAACATCAGTTAAAAGCGACTTTATTATTGCAGTGACACGGCCGAAACAGGACTGTTAACGTACCTCATTCCGGCGGGACCGTTGGGGTACCTCAAAGAGGGTACCTCAAAATTACGTGGATGCTGAATGCCATTGTTTAAGTACTAGCGAAGGCATAAGTCATTATAGACGACGTCTGTATTGAAGAAGTGCATTGTCTCAGTCATATTTTTCTGTGACAAAAAAAAGGCGCTTTACCAGAGACACAGTATTGCACCAGGATCTGACTGACCGTTCCTTTGGATAATGCCTCCAAATATACAGTTATTCCATAACATTATCTGCAAGTTGACAGAGGGAAGTCCTCTCGCCTGTACTGCGCAAAAATATGTCCTTCGCAAATACCACACGAGTTGTGAAAGTGCCTCACATTGCTTGCTTTATGCTTATTCATTGAAAACCGTGAAACTTAAGCGAGTCTATGCACGTGGTTTGATTATTACGGAACAAAGAATTTGTCCCGAGGAAGTTCAGGCCTCCTCCAAGGACCGCGCCTTCCAAATTTCTGTTCCCTCTCCACGTATCTCAGTTCTTCAAAAGGTTCCCTTGCACTTTTTGCAATTCGGCCAGAACCATGGTGGATTTGACAGTAGACAACAATACCGCAACAACGAAGAGGGACGAGCAGCAGCAGCAAGACGGGACAATGACATTAACAGATGGAGAACGACAAAGAATTTCGAAATACGTTGATCTTGAATTTCAGGATGCCAAGCCAGACAAAAAGGCAAAAACGGCTGATCAATTCTTGTTTGAAGAGAAACACGGCCTTGAAGATGATACCAATGAATCATTGGACGACGTTGACAAAGCTCCTGAGGGACAGAAAATGCTTGAACCTCGTGCATACCAATATGAATTATACCAAAAGGCCACACAGGAGAATGTCATTGCTGTTCTGGATACCGGCAGTGGTAAAACGCTTATTGCTGTCATGCTTATCAAAGATATGGTCAACAAGGAAAAACAAGAGCGACTGACACGACGACATGTATGTTTGTTTCTGTGTCTGGCAATTTTATTGTGTGGAGGAGGAAGACAGACAGACCTAACGATGCTACTTGCAACAGACAAAACTGACATTCTTTTTGGTCGACCGTGTTCCTCTCGTGTTTCAGCAAGCAAGCGTAATCGAAGCCAATTGTGATGCCCGTGTTCAATCCATGTGTGGTCAAATGGATGTGGACAGTTGGTCTGAAAAGAAATGGCGCCAGATCTTTGAGGAGAACGATGTGTGTGTAATGACGGCGCAGATTTTCTTGGATACCCTTCGGCATGGTTTTATTCACATGGAACAAGTGAGTTTCTTGTTCTCTGAGTTGTTGGGACCAGGTCTACATTAATAACGTCGCTAAGAGTAAGGCTCTTCTTCTTAGGTCAACCTACTCATCTTTGACGAATGTCATCATGCTACAAAACGGCATCCATATAACCTAATCATGCGCGAATTCTACGAGCGATGCGATAAGGACAAGAGACCAAAGATCTTTGGCATGACAGCGTCGCCGATGCATGCCAAGACTGGAGTCCAATACAGCGCAGTGTAAATGACTCATGTGTGCCCCATATCAGAGTCAGCTCTCTTGTACTCATAGGATTAAGCTCTTGTCTAGCCACCTAGAACGAAACCTTCATAGTCGGATATATACGGCTACTAATATAGAGCTGCTGGCCCCGACATTGAACAAACCGCGCGAAATCACGCTCGAGTATGCGCCATCGGAAGGATACGACCAGACAGAGTTGACGAAAGCTATACGAAAGAAACTGGGTGCGATTGATCGTTTCAAGAGATGCTTTTACATAACAAGCAATGTGCTGTCGCATCTTGGGCCTTGGTGCTGTGATAGACTATGGCGTCATATTTTGGGTGAATTGGACGAACGAGTATCCATGGACACGCAGGACATGCCGAAAGAACAACTGATGGAAGAGGATCGGCTGGTACGCGAGGCATACGAGCTGACGATAGGCGTGGCGCCCGATGACCCAGATTTTCTGGATACAAAGCTCTTTACGAGCAAAGTAGGCAAGTTGATGAGCGCACTCGCCATATATGCGGACAACATGCCAGAATTCTGTGGCATTGTATTCGTTGAACGGAGACATACTGCCATCACAATATGCATGCTTATCGAAGCTTGCTCACGGTTTAAGGGCAAGCTGCGGTGTGGAGTGTTGATTGGACACGGCACCACAAACGAGGGAGATATTCAAATGAAATTCAATGAACAAAACAGGGTGATCCAAAAGTTCAGGAATGGGGAGTTGAACCTGCTGATAGCTACCAATGTGGCTGAAGAAGGTCTGGATATCCAACCATGCAACGTTGTTATACGGTAGGATAGGAAGGCTGGCCAAGATGAAAATATAATTAGGGAGACTCATGAGGAAAACTTCTTTTTCTTTCGACAGGTTCGACTTCTTCCATACGTTAATTGGATATATACAGTCAAGAGGAAGAGCTCGACGGCCTGCTTCAAAGTACATCATGCTTATGGAGCAGAGCAACGCAAGTCAGGCAGCAAGGTTGGCTGAATTCCGCCAACTGGAAACAGACATGAAAGAGTTCTGTCGTAGCCTTCCTGAAGAGCGTAATATGGCTCTCAAGTTTGCAAACGGTTTGTATGATGACCCAAACGAAGATGGTTATGACTCGGATGATGACGATGAGGATTTCAATGAGCGGATCTACCTGATCCCATCAACGGGAGCCACCATAACCATGCATTCAGCTGTGCCGCTCATCCATCGCTACTGTGGCTCGTTACCATCAGATAGCTTCTGTATTCTGCAGCCCATCTTTGAGGTGTTCCCGACAAACGACGGTTTCACTTGCACTCTGCGTCTTCCAAGCAACGCTGCTATCCGGGAGGTCACATCAGAGACAGCCAGAACCAAGGGCAAAGCGAAAAGAATGGCAGCCCTGGACGCCTGCAAGGAGCTGCATAAATTAGGCGCCTTTGACGACCACTTGCTTCCAAAGAATTATAAGCGAGAGATCCTTGGCGAGATGGCTCCGCAAGTCGACGAGAATGGTAATATTATTGGGAGCCGACGTCGACGTGGTATCTATGAAAAACGCACCCCGCGTTTCTGGGAAAGGGAAGAAGAAAAGCTACCGGAAGAAGAGAATGTCCAAATGGAAGACTTGCAGAATGGGGAGGTATCTTCAGAAAGGGAAAGGGCACTGATTAATGGTCTAAACGTATCCCGACGACGAAAAGAACCCGCTCACGCAGGATTGAACAACACGACTACGTACACAGACGGTGCCGTGTCGGTGCAAAAGGGGCCATTCGTGATCAACACGGTGCCCCTGGTGCCTGGAAAGATGAATGGCAGCCAGGCCAAACCAGTTACAACAAATAATACCGATGCGATGTCCGAACCCCTTTCGTCTCAAAACCAAAATGGGGATTTGGGCGTGGCATCTTCGCATGAAAACGGCGCGATCATGGAGACCGATACAGCAGACAAAGCTACGAACGAGGAAGCAAACAAAGCAAAAGAAGGGGAAGAAGATATTGGAGAAGGCCCGTTTACCTTGTGGATGACAGTGATAGATATTGATCTGAGCAAGGGTGTTTTTGGCGACGACCCGATCCGCCGCATGTCTTTTCTAACGTGGAAGGAGTTTCCCCAACTTCCGACCATTGAGCTGTTCACAAAAGTGGCATCCTTTCAAGTCGTGTGTCGCAGCTTTTCGGAATCATTTCAAGTTGATCGAGAAGTCTTGGATACATTGGCCAACTTCACATTGAAACTTGTCTCTTCCATAACCAACAAGACTTTTTCCTGCCCACTTGGAAAATTCCCGTACTTCCTGGCGCCCCTGAGGTCGATGAATGGGGACAGTCTCTTTGGATCTAACTCGGAATACATGCAATGGATCGACTGGGATGAAATCTCACTTGCCCTCGAAAAGAATACGATCCCGGTGGAGCTAGATCTCTTGGAGGAATCCCTTAAGGACCGCATTATAATCGATTACTCTGATAATCAGCGGCGATACTATGTGCAGGGTATTTGCAATGAGCTTACGCCAATGTCATCAATACCAGAGGACATGAAGATCCGAGAAACAGGTTATGAGAACTTTGCAGCATATTACAAAGAGATATACAAGCTAGAGGTGACCCGACCTGATCAGCCTCTTGTACGAGTCAAAAGGATTGCCAAAGTGATGAACTATCTGATGCCTGTGCCACCTGAAGCAGCCAAAGACAAAGGAAGGACAGCCACGTTTGTTATTCCAGAGTTCTGCAATTTGTTCACGATAAGCGCCAGTGTTTTCAGGTCGGCCATGCTGATACCCTCAATCATGACACGCGTGGACTCCTTCCTGCTGGTTCGGGAAGCTTGTGCTCGCTATGATATACCCGCCAATGACCCTTTGATGTTGGAGGCTTACACGACGCCATCCGCAAGCATGGCGATGAATTACGAGCGTCTGGAAACGCTTGGAGGTAATAAAAATATAATCGAGGGTATAATAGAAAAGAATGCTGATAATCATTTTGCAAGAGCAGACTCCTTACTAAAATTCATCGCGACGATCCGACTTTATATCAACTTTCCATTTTCCAATGAAGGAGAGTTGCACTGTCTTCGTATCCGAGTCATTTGCAACCGTGCACTGTATAGGGCTGCTAAGAGACTAAAGATCTTCCGCTTTGTGACAAGTCATGCTTTCAACCGTCGCTATTGGCGTCCTCATCACTTTGTCGCCAGCACTGACACGGAGGATACGCTGAAGGACACGCGGCAACACATGTTGTCCGATAAGACGTTGGCCGATATTGTTGAGGCATCACTGGGAGCCGCATACCTTAGCAGTGGGCTAGAAGGCGGCTTGCATTGCGCTATAGCCATGCAAATTCCATTTGATGAAATCAAGACATGGAGCGACTTTTGGTCAGCCTATCTCGAATCTCGAGATAAAATACCACCTCGTGCCGAAGTAAAAGCACTTCGATCTCTAAGTGTGAGCCGTGTTCAAGAGATTGCCGGCTACGTGTTCAATACGCCACTTTTGATTGTGGAAGCGTTGACGCATGCGAGTTTACCCAACTCGACTGCACCATGTTACCAACGACTTGAATTCCTGGGGGATGCTATCCTGGACTTTTTGGTTATTCGCTACTTGTATGATAAGTACCCCAGTGCAGACCCTGGTTTGATCACGGACCTCAAGGACTCTTGTGTGAACAACCATGTCCTTGGCGTTATTTGCATTGAGATCCAGTTGCACACGCAGATTATCCACTATTCTGGCCGTCTGGTCCGAGCCATCGAGGAGTTCGTGAATGAGCTGGAAAGCGTGAAGCAACGCGGAGAGGCACATGGAGAATATTGGACCGATATGACCGTACCAAAGGTACTCTCCGATGTCGTGGAAAGTATGCTGGGTGCTGTATTTGTCGACGCTGGTTTCGACTTGACACCCGTCGAAAAAGTCTTTCAAAATTGGATGATCCCATTGTATGATAAACATGTGACACCGGAAACATTGAAGATTCATCCCTTGCGCAAATTGACTACGGATTTGCAGCGGATGGGCTGCGATTGCTTTATGCTGAGGTGAGTCAAACTCTGCTTATTTATGCATATGCAGCCCTAACTTGATAATTAATCAAACTGCTGCGTATGATAAATTATTACATAGAAATCATACGACCCAGTCCAATGCACCGGATAGCCAGAAATGTGTGATCTTTCTGCATGATAAGCCCCTTGCTACGGGTTCGGCAGATAATATCAAGGCTGCCCGAAGGAATGCAGCAACGAAAGCGTCGCAACGTCTGGAAGAAGAACCAGATTTGCTCGAGAGAATATGTGATTGTGGCATCCTCGAACGAAAACGGAAGAGATATATGGAGGATGATGATGAGGACGAAGACTAGGACCGAAAACTTCGGTCTATGCTATATTAAATAATTTATGACGATATGTTTCGATGTGCATAGATTTTACAGAGTCATCTATGCTCATGTAATTAAAGATACAAAGGCATATTATGCTGCGAGAAGAAGAGGTAATTGTTCAAGCGCAAAAGCGATTCTTTTCTTTCCAGGAAGCAGCAAATGAACAACACTATGTAGCTTTCCGGTCAGCTTCAGGCAGCATTTTATAACAATAGTAACACATCGGTACCATCTTCATGCCATTCGTCTACGTCAAGTGTGGTGATGATGGATTTTTACACACCAAGTAACAGACTAGTGCCTCTACGAATGTAAGCATTCCCATCACACCACGATGTCATGAGCCGGCTGGAACAACCGTGTTATTGGTAACATGCTTTCCAGAACCAGAGCAAGACAAACGAAATCAGAGTTCAAAGCAGATTAAGAATCACTACTTCTGGTCTGTTATTTCGGAACCCCACAAGAGATACAGCAGTCGAAAGAGTGCGTCAAGCGCGAACAGGAGGACTTGTCCCAGCGATGGGTTTAAAGAGGCCAATGCAATGGTCTTGATCGAAGAATAAGAGGATCTGAGAAAACTTGGACAAAGCACAGAGCGAGTTACGAAAAGTGCAGGAGGAATTGAGGGATTTGCCAAGGCAGATTGCTGATAATGATAATAACCTCGCACACCGCGACCGCCAGCGTCATCATCGCCAACGGATATGAGTGGCCTCCAGGGAAGAACAATACCGATTGACGTTGATAGTAGCTAGATTCCGAACGTTCGTGGATGCACTGAGAACTGTACCCTTACGTAAGCTCCATTCACTACCTTACATGAAGCAGATTTTGGATAGTGATATTCGACCTACACTTCGGTTTGAACCGACACTAAACAACCTATGGATGCAGACGCCGTCTGGAAATATTGAATTGTTACTGATTTCGTACATCGTATTCTGACGAATGGTCATACATCGATCGATATTGTGGTGATCGAATCGATTCTGTCATTCAGTTTTACGCGGTTTTTTTTTTTTGCGAAACCTTCATATCAACAACGGTGCTTCTTATCGGCAGTTGGCGGATATCTATCACCAAGAATGCGGCTTCAAATGTTCCTGAGCAGGCAAACTTTTTTTTCTGTTTCAAAAGCAGCACTTTTTGCCTGCTTTAGCCTTTTGTGTACCTTTTTCTGATAAGGTCTTTGACCTTTGACAGAATGGGAGTTTAAGCAACGGTTGGCATGGATACTAAGGGAACGGATATGTCCGCAGGAAAAAGATAGCACTCTTAATCATACTGGCTTTTTCTTTGCAATTTACGAACTTCGTATTTGTTTTCGACGTTGTAAGTGAAGCATCTTTTTCGCCAAGCATAAAGCATGATTTGCGTCAGTCATAGAAGCATGTTTGAACCGAATGAGGAAGTTTTTGCGCGCAAATTACAGTTCAAAAGGATCTTCTGACGCGATACGATATATATTCTTCGAGATTGGTAAGAACGAAAGAAACATTCTGAGAAGTACATTGCATGCTAACATTCTGGGTGTTTGTACTCCTCTGGATGTCTTTCGCGTCGACCAGTTCGCCCAGCAAGTACCGCTAGACTAGCTGGTAGGTGTCCAAAAATAAAATATCCTCTGTGTTCAAGTTCTCATTAAAGTGCATGAAATGGGTTTCACTTCTAGGGCGAAGTTGCTTTTTGGTTGACGCAAAAGAGAGACATCCGGAGGGACCAAAACATCTTCACAATCCAGTAACGGCGTGAGCGCACGTTATCGCGACTTTTTTACCCACGATAAACAAAAGAGACCATGTGACCTCCTTATCTTACCAAATACAGATTCCGAAAACAGCAACCTATAAAAAACTTTTTTTCACCTTTGCATTTCACTTTCCCCGCCTTTTTTTCCTTCCCGCCACTGTAATACACTTTTCTCTCCTGCGTCTTTCTAGTTATATCCATGACGTCTCAACAAGGTGAAGGGTTCAAGACAGTCGAAGAGACGTCCAGCAGCATCGATAATGAAAAGAAAAAAGGCGGCGAGATCCGGGAGGATTATTCGGATGAAGAAAAGACGACGGGTATTCGTCTAGAAGATTTTGATGCTAAACAAGAAGAAGGGGAAGAAGAAGAGAAGCCGAGTCGGTGGAAACGGATTTATCGACGGCATCGACCGTGGTTCCAGTACGTTTACTTGATATCTGTTAGTGTGGGGATGAATTGACGGAACTAATTATTCCTGGGAATGTATAACAAGCCTCATAATGTGGCTCATTTTCACAGGGTTCCTGTGTGCGGCTTATGCACTTCAGGTACCCAAGGGGTACAACCAAGAAAACCTGATCCTGGGTCTGATTTATGCCTGGTTCTGCCTGTACATGATCTTTACCTATATCCCAATCACCCTGATTATCCGGCCCTGTTTGCGATTCGTCCAATTCGTATCGGAACCTACGATCATGCGACTCCCTCGGCGCTGGCGCTCTGCTCTGTACGCACTCTTTGTCCTTGCCGTTATCGTGATTACCGTCTTTTCCCTGCCTGAACAACCCGACTCGACTCGCGTTCAACGCCTGATTGCTCTCTTTGGGATGGTCCTCTTTCTCGCGGTACTTTTCGCATCCTCGACCAACCACAAGGCCGTCAACTGGTTCACCGTCTCGACCGGCATGCTGCTTCAGTTTTTGCTAGCCCTGTTTGTCTTTCGATCCAAGGCAGGGCACGACATCTTTCAATGGGCATCTACCTTTGCAGAGGGGTACTTGGGTAAATCCTCAGAGGGCATCGCGTTTGTGACGAGTAATGATATTGCCAACTCGGGCATGTTTGCTGTTACTGTCTTTCCGGCCGTCATCTTCTTTTGCGCCACCGTCCAGATGCTTTATTACTTTGGGGCTGTCCAGTACTTGCTCACGCGGTTCGCGGTGGTGTTTGTGAACTTGTTAAAGGTGTCGGGTGCGGAAGCCATTGTGGCCGTAGCCTCCGTAAGTCGTTTCGAGTATATCCAGTCCTATCTTTTCTTTTTGAATTGATACGATAGTCTTTTGGATAGCCCTTCATTGGTCAAGGAGAAAACGCGATGCTGATCCGTCCATTCTTGCCGCACATGACAACCGCCGAACTGCACCAAGTCATGACCTCGGGCTTTGCCACCATTTCCGGTTCGGTCTTGTACGGCTACATGGCCATGGGCGTGAGCGGCGAGGCCCTGTTGACAAGCTGTATCATGTCGATCCCCTGTTCGCTGGCGGTATCCAAACTGCGCTACCCGGAAACAGGTGAACCTTTAACCAGCAAAGCCGTCATTATCCCACCTCGGGACGCCACCGAACGGTCGTCCAATGTGTTGCATGCGCTCGGAAACGGCGCGGCTGTCGGGTTGCAAGTGGTTCTGAGCATGTTTGCCAACCTGATTGCGCTGTTGTCCTTGTTGTACGCGGTGAACGCGGGCCTGACGTGGCTCGGCAACTTTTTGACGATCCAAAACTTGACGCTGCAACTGATTACGGGCTACATCTTTGTGCCGGTCGCATGGCTGATTGGGGCCGAGAACAAGGACTTGGTGGCGGTGGGTCAGTTGATGGCAACCAAGATTTGGGCCAACGAATTTGTGGCGTACCAGCAAATGACAACGACCTATGCGGGCACGCTCAGTAGTCGGTCTGTTCTGGTGGCAACGTATGCGCTCTGTGGGTTTGCCAACATTGGAAGTGTCGGTATGCAGATTGCCGTGCTGGGTACGATGGCGCCCAACCGTACAGCGGAGATTTCGAAATTGGCGGTGTCGGCCATGATCTGTGGCGCGTTTTCGACTTGGATCTCTGCTTCTGTAGCTGGTATGCTCTTGTAAATAATCATAATTGTAACTAACTTATCTCTCTATTACATCCCTCTTCTGTATCCCTCTCTCCCCCTCATCCTTGTTCTTTAACCCCTTTTTTGCATTAAAAGAGACATATAATATACTGCATTTATTATGGGTCATTTGAACATGTAGATAATGATGAATTCAGACAGACTGTCGCTGCTTTTAACCAGTCTACTGCATATCAGTCGAGTTGGCATTGGTCCATAACGGAAGGCCAAATTATACAGACGAAAACAAAAGCAATTAGCGTTTTATTGACTTTTGACGCTTAAAGGAGGTAGTTATGGCTAGCTAATAGAATGCAAACAAAATTGTTGCAGTCGGTATTGCGGCTTCGTTCGAATAATGCTTTGATGGATCAATACAATAGCTTTCGCGTCGGACTACCATGAAGAGGTCCATCAAGTGTCGACGTCAGGAACTTATTAAAGCGTCTTCTGCGTGTCATTGACTGACCGTACAGGGCCCACGATATGGAGAAAGGTGCTGTGCAAATAGAACTAAAAAGCCGACACAAGTGGTATCTGCCGCTGTATCAGTGCCATCCGAAAAAGGTCGTCGCGACAAACATCATCGAGGAGGATGCAAAAAGCTATTCAAAAATCTGTATTTCAATGCGTGCTCTAAGATAATGCAGATGGTAAAGGAATCAAACTTTTGCGACTATGAAAGTTTTGCTTATGGAATGCTTCATGCCATTTCTTGAATGGCTCCAGGACGACGAAAGTGATGAACGTTTGAGGGCTGAGACGAATAACGGCGGGAGTCCATCTTTTGAAAAATGAAGCAAGACCTTCTACTACCCTGTACATCTGGACCAGGGTGGATACCGACAACACTTTTTGTTCGGTTGTGCTCGCAGCCATGATACGAACCTTTACTGCATCCACTGAAGAATATACCGTCGTTGCTGACCAAAAAAGATCATGCCTCAGCTTCATTTACCCGAAACCAGAAGCCCATTGACATTTTACTGTTAAAACGCTTGAACCGATAAACCATCTGTGACGGAACAGCAGGGCCTTAAAGATCACGTACGAGACGCATTGTGACGAGGTCATCAGTATGGCTATTTCGATAGTTTCGACGCTGATGCGGTAAAAGTTGGCCGTCGTTTTGCATTCTGGCATTGATCACATCGCCAGGGTTGCCACAGAGTCCTCTGCCGTATTGAACAAACAGGCAATTGCCATACGCTTGGAGCTGTTCATCCTCTCTCGTTCAGTAACCGAAAAATAACAAGATAAAGGGTCATCAATATACGGTTACTACTTGCAATAGGTTCGCTTCAACAAGTAGTGCTTGAGCCCTTCATATACACCGAAACGCAGAGTAGAATCAGTAGTTCGCTTAGTATGCTTGCAGACAAGCCGGCAGACAAGCCGGCATACAAGCGTCACAGGCCCTCCGTTATGGCAATCTTGATGACGGTGGCAAGCATGCCCATCTTGTTGCCATTGCCATTGCCATTCATGTACCGAAGTCATGCTTTGGTCAGATCGGAAGGGTGCGCCACCATAGTGGCTACGCAAGATGCTGCCCCCGGCGAAATAAAATGGTGCAGATGTTCGCTTCTTTAACGACATCTCCTACTGGATCCAAATGCTACAGGGACTGCCCAGTGTACATCCTTCTTTTGTTCTTTCCAAGCCAGAACTCTTAGTTCATAGTCTATTGTTTAAAGTTTCCCGTGCATGCCCGAATGGGCGAGAGAAGGATCGACATCAGCCGGGCCTGCCTTCCTTGCTTTCCATGCCATCGTATCCTAGTGATTCATCCTTCGCTTACTAACGATGATGCCCATCCTGCTCTTCTATAGGCGTCCGGAACCATGCCAGTGGGCGTTCTTGGATTTAACGGAAAAACCATTTATCACCATCGTATCAATGGCTCCATGTTTTTCTCCCCATTTCTCTCTTTCCTTTATAGTAGCTGCCCGCCCACTTGCGCAACCGCGTTGCTATAGCGATCTTTCCTTTGACACGGCTTCTCGGTTATCGTTTCTAACGTGCTTTACTCATAAGCCCTGTCTACGTATGGACACGGCGGAAACAGAAAGTTGGCTTCACTCTCTGTTTCTCTCCCCTTGTGTGTGTATTGTTCCGATAGCCACGATGAATCATCCTCCCTTTTGTTTTGTTCCCTTTTTGCTGCATTACATGCATGGCAATCTATGCACCCTTTCCTTTTTGCAAGAGAAAGAAGGAAGGGCAAAATAAAATGAAGTGATGATAATACAAAAGGTGTCTTATTGTCGCCTAGGAAACCTCGTTCTGACAAAGGGCATCCCTTGTGTTTGCCACCCTCTCTCCTTCTGTGTGTTTATAAAAGTTTCACTCGGGGAATCAAAAAACAGTGCAAATCGCGCCAACAACACGCACGCACGCACACAACACACTGGGACCCAAAAATTCAGAGGGAAAAAAACGATAATAACGCACACAACAGGAAATAATTTTTTTCACTTGTTTCTTCTGCTTTTTTCCCTTCACTTTGTTCAAGACGAACAGGTGCGATCTTACGCCGAAGGTAGCTTACTTTTTTACTTTTGCTCATCAGCGATCTTTTTCTTGGGAAAACAAAAGCGTCACTTGATCAAGAACACAAGGGTCAACTTTAGTTGGGTTACCGATTGGTATGTCATTGTACCCGGTAGAGGGGTTGAAATGGGACATGGGTGAAATGGCTGGGATTGGTCATGAGTGACATGATTGTGAGATGGTGCATCCACAAGTCACGGAGACTTGCTTGATCAGTCTCTGTGACACGATCAATGCCGCGAACCCAACGTGTGGGTGACGGTAAAAAAAAGGTGGAGATGGGGAAGGGTGAGGTGGCCTCATGAAGCGGAGTGCCGCGGAAAAGGGGGGAATTCGTACAGGCACCTATGCCGCTACGTGCGTGTGTGTGTGGGCGTGGCCACCGTGGCCAGTGCGGAAAATTCACCTTGTCAAACAAACTGGTTCTGACCCTCTGACCTGTGTTATAGGACTCCCGCAACGCCATAGCAGCTAATTCTGGCTTGCCTAACGCTGATTTCGACTCTCCGGAGACTTTTACTACTTCTCTTTCTCGCGGCATCGGTCATGGCACATCCACAGGATATGTTCCAGAAGTACATGGCTTCTGGTTACCAGATGCCCGATCAACAGCAACAGCAGCAGCAACAGCAGCAACAGCAGCAGCAGCAGCAGATGCATCCTAACCTTGCAAGCATGCAAGCTAACCCAGGATATCCACCTATGGAATCCGGATATCACAATCCAATGCAGATGTACCATGCACAATATCCTGCTTCGCATATGAACTATGCTCCGGCGCAAGGCATGAATTACATTCCTAATCAAAGTATGCCTTTCTCTGCTCCTCCTGGCCAAATGGCTTATCCTCCACGGCAACACCACGGCATGATGGATCATCCGAATATGATGTTCAATAACCCAGCAGCGGCTCCCATGATGCCACATCAAGGATTGCAGCAAGGAATGCGTACCATGCCTAACCCGCAGTTTATTAACACCTTCTCGAGACCTCCGAACAGTGGCTACCCAATGTCCACGGCGCCACCACAAATGCCCTTGAATCCGTACCAGCAACCTTTACCGCCTATGCAACATCGCCCTTACATTCATCTGCAGCAGGCATCGGCGTCCCAAATGCCGCAGCAGCATCAGCTTCCGGCGCCCGCCAGGCCAAAGCGACCGACGCGTAATGCGAAAAAGAAGGTCACGTATGACGAATCATCTGACGAAGAAGAAGATTTGGTAAGTTTTTAGCCTTGTTCCATTTGGCACTTGTGTGGTTTGCTTATGAAAAAATCATAGGGCTTTTTGTCTGAGGAGTCGGAACAGGATGATGGAAGCGAATTTGAGGACAGTGATGGTCCAGGTTACAGATCCAAGAAGGGTAAAAGAAGCGCGCAGTCGACGCAGGGTGTTATTGAGCCGGAGGAGTCTGTTGTCATCCCGATTGGAACAAAGGTAAGATTGAATACAACGGTGTCATGAGTGGCATCTTTAGGCTAACCAATGCTATTAGGTTTTTGAAAAGATTTTGGACTACAGAAAGAATGAAGAAACCGGCAAGGATGAACTTCTTGTAAAGTATAAGGTGTGTAAAAAAAACAAGAAGTTATCATTTGCTCAACAAAACGCTAAAAAGATGTGTCACAGAATATGAGCTTCCATCACGTTGAGTGGGTCCCGTTGAAACAAATTGAAGGAGAGCACTTGGGCAAGCACCGTGTAAAGAAGTTTTTGCAGAAATGGAACGCGGAGGGTCAGCGAGGAGAAGATTTCCGTGACCACTTGAAGGTTGGTTACACTAAAAAAGGAGGCCATGCAAGGAGAAAAATGTTTATTGATGTACTTTGTTTATAGCCTGACCGAGTCATTGATGAGGGTGAACTGACTGATCCTGTAACCGGTGAAAACAAGATCTATTTCCTTGTGAAGTGGAATGGTCTATTCTACGATGCCAGCACCTGGGAGACTGAAGAAGATCTGATGAAGGTGATTGGACTTTTTCATTGTGGCGTTTTGTGCTTCGGAGAGTTCTCATTGTGCGTTTTGCCTGCAGATTGATGCCTCGAAAATCCAAGAATTCCACACCAGACGACAGATTCCGCCACAGAAACTTGCGAACCCTCCTCCACGTCCTAATCCAATGGTTACACAGTTTGTGCACTATGATCGCTCGCCAGTGTATGTAGATATTTATATGATTGGGTGTTTGTGATAGTTCCTTATGGCTGATCTAGGTATCGCTATAACAATGAGCTTCGCTCTTACCAATTGGAAGGCCTTAACTGGCTTCGCTTCTGTTACTACAATTACCGTTCCTGCATTTTGGCCGACGAAATGGGTCTTGGTAAGTTAACAGGAACAGCATGAGTTGTCCCAATGGTTAACCTGACGTGCTATAGGCAAAACTGTGCAATCAGTTGCCTTCTTAAATGACATTTACCATACTCTGGGCATCCGTGGACCGTTCCTTATTGTGGCACCCTTGTCTAGTAAGTTTGAGACTACTGGCCCATTGCTTTGAGGCAATGACTCAACGTCCTTTTTCCTTTATAGCTGTCCCTCATTGGATTCGCGCTTTCGGCGCATGGACGGACTTGAACGTTATCGACTTCCGTGGCAGCAATGCTGCACGCAGTCTTATCGTCGAAACCGAATTCTACTATAAGGATATGCAAGGCAATACCATCCCTAATCGATACAAATTTGATGTATTGGTGACGACATACGAAATGGTAAGTATAAAGAGGCCTTACTTGGGACTCAAAGTATCACTAACAAGTTCGAGCTATAGGCTTCAGCCGGAGCTGCATTGCTTCGTGACGTGCACTGGAGAGCAGCCGTGTTCGACGAGGCTCACAGATTAAAGAACAAGGTGAGTGTCGAAAATATCTGTTGCCTGCTGGGTGCCTGGTTCTTATATATGTGTCTTTTTAGCAATCTAAAGTACTAGAAGTTTTAAAGACTTTCTACATTGAGCATAAACTTTTGCTGACGGGTAAGTTCAGCTACAATGTGTTTAAAGGCATCTTTTACGAGCTTTGTCTTAGGTACACCTTTGCAAAATAACCTTGATGAGCTATACAGTTTACTCAACTTTATGCAACCTGAAATTTTCAAGTAAGTATGATTGATTATCTGTCGAGCTTGTCTAACTAGAATATCCGATTAGCGATGAGAAACTGTTCTTTGCAGAATTCGGCTCGTTGCAAACGGCTGCCCAAGTGGAAAAACTGCAGGCGCTTTTGAAGCCAATCATGCTACGGAGATTCAAGGAGGATGTCGAAAAGACTATTCCGGTCAAGGAAGAGACCGTTATCGAAGTGGAATTGACCAACCCTCAAAAGAAGTGGTACCGTGCGATTCTGGAGAAGAACTTTAGTTTCCTAAAGAAGGGTGCAAAGAGTAAGTTTATAGAGTCTAGTATCGTATATACAGGTACTCATAGGCTGTTGCTTTTAACAGCCAACAAGGAGATGCCGCACTTGCGCAACATCATGATGCAACTACGAAAGTGTTGCATTCATCCATATTTACTTGAAGGTGCTGAAGAAATGATTCTTCAGGAATGCCGCGCTCAGGGACCTCAAGAGCAGTTTAACTGCCTTGTTCAGTCTTCTGGAAAATTGGCAAGTGTTACTTGTAAAATGACCCGTTCTTAAGCCCCTATGTTAATTGGATTTACTCCTTAGGTCTTGATTGACAAACTCTTACGCAAATTGATTAAAGGCAACCACAAGGTGCTTATTTTCTCGCAGTTTACAAGGTTCGTTCTTTCCTAACTGCCATCTGGCTGTCTCGGAAACTCATGTCATATTTGAATCAGCTGCTTGGATATTTTAGCCGACTATCTCCGTGGTCGTAACTATGCATTTGAGCGCATTGATGGTAGCATTCCCGGCGACCAACGTCAAGCGGCTATCGATCGATTTACTACGCTACCCATTGAAGAATCCTTTGTCTTTTTGCTCTGTACCAGGGCAGGTGGAGTTGGCATCAACCTTACTGTAAGTTCACAGAGCGAAAGAAACCGTGGAATGAAGCCAGCTGAATGTGTTTTTTCGGTTTTAATGTAGGCTGCCGATACATGTATCATCTTTGACAGTGATTGGAATCCTCAGAATGACTTGCAGGCTCAGGCTCGATGCCATCGTATTGGTCAGACGAAGCCAGTTCAGATATATCGTCTCATCTGTCGAAACACATATGAAAAAGACATGTTTGACCGTGCGGGTATCAAATTGGGTCTGGACAAGGCAGTAATGCAACGGTCTGGGTCAACCATTGCTGACGACGGAGGGCCAAGCAAGAATGAATTGAGCAAGAAAGAAATTGAAGATCTTTTGAAGAAAGGAGCATACGGAGCAATGTTGGATGATGAAGCAAGGTAAATGGATATCCCATAGAATGGAGTTAAGACGCTGTTTTACTTACATTGACATTATTATAGCGCTAAGTTTTGTGAGGAAGATATTGATCAAATTCTGGAACGACGCACGACTGTCATCCGTCATGAGGGCAATGAGAAAGGCTCCGTTTTCTCTAAGGCTACCTTTTCAACTTCCGAAGATAATTTTGGCGTCGAAATTGATGATCCAGATTTCTGGGAAAAGTGGGCGGCGAAAGCCAACATTGATGCGACAGAGGATGCAGATGAAAACAACCTGATTGTATACGAGCCCCGACGTAGACGTGCAGTACAGCGATTTGGCAGCCGACCCGCTGATGGTTCATATTCATCGAATGATAATGCTGAGGATTCTGATGCGTACGAAGATGAAGAGGAGCAAGGACGGAGCAGAAAACGTGATCAGACGCGCCCATGGAGTTTATCGGAGAAGACCAAATACGAACGAAAGTTGATGATTTACGGTTATGGCCGTTGGGACTTGATGAAGCCTCATTTCCCTCGACGTTCCGAGAAAGACCTGAAGGCTGTAACTCGGGCACTGATGCGCAAAGTCTTACCTACCATTGAGAAGAACAATGAAGAAGATCGAAAGCTTATTGAAGATATTGAGCATATCTTGGAGTCTGACTGTCGAGACGAAGTTCGTGGTGACCGAACGGTGCCGTATTCTGGAGCTACCAAAAAGCAGACGACTGAATTTAGATCATTTCTTCTTGAAGCGCCGGCTGATTATGTAGAACATATTGAACGAAAAGGTATGTTTCTTGGACATCAGGTGTAACGATCGGCTCTATACTAAATCAAGAATAGGCCGCAACTTCTTGCTCCGTATCCAGATGCTTTACTTGATTCGAGACAAGATTGTACCAAAGAACTGGGAAGCAGCCAAAAAGCTGCCTATCCCGAAAGTCACTGGCTCTTCTCCTGCACCATGGTGGGGCGAAAATGAAGACAGAGACCTGCTACTTGGTATCTGTAAACACGGTTATCAACAGTGAGTAATGCATTTTGTCCGCCCATGCAATATGTGACTGATTTCTGCTCTGTAGATATCTTGCAATGAGGAACGATCCTGAGTTCTGCTTCTACGGCAGAAAGTATGACGACAGCCGCGCTGGTTCGCTGGATGATGAAGATTCTGCTCCGATACCATTCAATGCAAAAGAGGAAAAATCGCCCGAAGCTGAAGAAATCAAAGAGGAAACAAGTACTGCCGCTGAAGGGGATGAACAGGTAAGTATAAGAGATAGTCAGATATGGTGGTCAAGGGTGATCTCATTTGAGTGTTGTTTCAAGGTCTACGTCTGGCCGTCGAAAGCCGATATTGGTATGCGTTTACGCCGAATCATTGCTGCATTCTTACGAGAGCAAGCAAGCGACATGCGAAAGAGAAAGATTCAAGAAAAGGAGCAGAGGAAGGAAAGGGACAAGCGCGTCCGTTTACGAGAGCGTGAATCACGTCAAGCCCAGCGTCAACGAGCTAGGCAACAAGAAGCATCGAACAGGTGGTCAAAGAAGAACAAGGCTGATTTTCTACGAACCATCCTTTCCTTTGGCATTGAAACTCATCCGAATGTACCGGACGTCCAATGGGCTCGCTTCAAGGAAATTGCCGGGCTTGAGAAGAAGACCGATGAGTCCTTGGATCTTTACCTGCAAAAGTTTATAGCATCATGCGAAGAAGTCGTCAAGCGTCATCAACAGGAGCAGGCAGCTGAACAGTCAGAACCAATGGAACAAGTCGAGCAGGCGGAACCACTGGAACAAGTAGAGCAGACCTCATCTGAGAATGCAACAGCATCTACAAGCCAAGCAACATCTACTGAAGCCTCTCCGTTCGTACATCAACAATTACAACCACAAGTTACTGTCGAAGGTCCAAGTCGTGCTTCCAGTGTGGAGCCCCAGGGAGAATCCACGATTAATGAAGAGCAAAGCATTGACCAAGGAGGTGACCGAGAGGAGCTTGGAGATATTGATCTGGTACCCTATGACAAAGCTCGGCGAGCGTTGAAGCGTATTGAGCAAATGAAGAAAATACGAGAACAAGTTATGGTTCATCCCGCTTTAGATGAACTGTTGCTGAATGCACGTAGAACATCAGGTCTTCCTTCGTAAGTGGATAAAAAATAGTGGACGTGGCAGAGCTGAAAATTAACTTACACCTGAAAGATGGTGGGAGGTTCCATTGCATGACAAAGGTCTTCTTCAAGGCATATGCAAACATGGTATTGGACGGCATGATCTCTTAATCAACGATCCCGAGCTACCATTCTATGCTGTCAAAAAAAGAATCATCGAAGAACATAATATTCAAGATCCAGATGGAGAAGAACAGGCGACTCTTATGGAAAAGCTATCTTGGCCCAAAGATCTTGTCATCGCTCGCCGTATTGACGCATTATGCGAGCTGGTCTTGCGACCCAAGCCGCCATCTAAACGTCAACTTGCGAACCGAAAGCGTAAAGCAGCCGAAGCCTTTGAAAAATCCCCAGAGGAGCAAGCAGCAGCAGCAGCAGCAAGTAGTAGTAGCAGCATTAATAATAACCAGCAACAACAAGCAGCGATGCTCAGATTAACGGTGAACGGGCCAAGAGATAGTCCAAGGGGATCAGGATACGACACTGATATTGGCAGCGTGTCATCACATATTGACGACGGTGGATATAGTGATAGCGGTGAAGATGCGGACCAGCCGTGGAGGAAAGTTCGCAAAGTTCAAGACTTTTAAGATTTTGACCCATTCTCCCACTCCCCTTCCGAATGCCCTGTTCCGTTACACCTTTTCCTAGCTACTTTCTATTAAATATTGCTGTTCTTTCTTATGCGAAACTTGAACGTTTCATTGAAGTATTGTGACATCGTCCATAACGTTCTGGCGAGAAAGTGGCATGAAGGCAATCGATGCTGCTTTCGCTCGTTGCTCACGCTTCTTCTTTTCCTGCTCGAGAAGTGTGGCATCTCGTATCTTTTAACGATCTGCAGGATATACCACTGGGCTAGCGAACTGACTTTCGTGTACCGTGATACACTCACAATCGGGTCGTCACCGTCAACTACCTGTAACGTAAAGAGTATTATAATTAGCCAAAGGAGAGTCAAAGCGCACGTCTGGCAACATTAAACAATACCGATTCCATCATTCTGTCATCTTGCGTACTGTACCCGCGCGATATATCGATGTTTGATAAGTCGATATTCTTGGTACCAATCGACCTCTGAACCAAGGATTTGGTTTTCCCAGGCTTCTCTCCTTTATCCATGGTTAGATCTGGCTTTTCCAGCATTGTAAGCTTCGAGATCACGGCACCTGGTAGACCAGGTGCATCCCAGTTGGTCTTCATCACTCTCTAGAAAAATTAATATTAGTTGTTGTCATAAAGGGGGCAATGCGTACTTACGATGGCGTCGATGACGCACTTGGGAGAGCAAGTCTTCGATGAAGCTCTTTTTCCATCGCCTGACCTGGAAGATCATGATGAGCAGGCCAGTGTAGACCTGCAAGTCTTCATCTCTTGATATAATCGCGGGTTTCTATGTCGTACGTGCCAAGTGGAGTACTTGACCGTCTGCCTCCAACGGCCCTTCCAAACGCTGGTTCTGCCGTTAATCCGTCATGTCCATCGTATTACTTAATTCGATACGGATTAGACATAAAGATCTAACGACATGTTAAATGGGTGTTCTTAATCGACAACAAACTAGCAAACGAACGTGTAGAAGCTCCCTCTTTATGGGGCTTGTGAATGATATCCATCCTTTTGCGGTGGTGTTCAGTACCGTTTTTCGAGTGCGTCATCATCAGTAAAAATAGAAAAGGCTTGTAAAAGCCTGACCAGGCCTGCACAGGCAGTGTAGGGTTGTTTGGTTGGCCGTGTCCAACGAGGGAGCTGCGCAGCCTGATCAAACCATTCAAAGGGCTGCGAAGCCTCCCCATGGGCTAATTGGCTTTCCCCTTTTGTGTCTTGCAGCACCAGCCCTTTGTAGGCATTGATCGTAAGATTATTCCAATGTAAAGATGCTTGTCGACATATATAAACTTCAACCAATTGAAGTAGAATCATGTTGTCTAGAAAACAATAACCTTGTTCGAAACCGGATTTAGCCTTTATTTTCATGCAAAATGCTCTTTTTGACGATAAGGAAGGTTTAAAGCACCAGAGCATAGTTGCACCAATAGATGAAAGGCATACAGGATAAGGAAGTTTACAGGCATCCCCATATCAAAAGCCTGTCGAAAGCCTGTTGAAAGGCCAGAATGCCATTTGAAGGCAAAGTTAGCCTGCAAGCTTTTATTCTAAGTTCCTTTTTCCTTTTGTGGTATGAGCTTTTTGTATAGCGCACTTATAACAAAAGAAAAGACACGAGTACTTCACTGTATGCATTATATTGCTGATTAATTTATTGCTACTATGTACAAGAGAAGAACACGATGATGATGTTTTCTTTTTTCTATGGCTATGACGAGGATGATGATGAGTCGACTGAAGACCGTTCCCATTCGCGCTGCTTATGATCATCCAAAGTGCCAAGCAGTTCTTCGGCTCTCACGATCAAAGCTTTGCGCCGTTTCCGTACTTGTTCATCGCCGTCCGAATCAATGGCGTCCAACTGGAGCATAACTTGCATCACTTCGTCCTCGAGACCCAAGAACTGGCGGTTATCCGGTGTTGTGGCAACGACTTGTTGATTATCTGGATCGAACACAAGGTGGTTGTCGGGAAGTAGTCGTTGATGCTTTTCGGCGATTTCGGTCAAGCGTTGTTCGATCAAATGTAACTGGTCGTATTTTTCTTGGCTTGAAGGGGTATCCATTGCTACATCCACCTTCTCCTGTTCAGATGGCTCGGGTGCCGTATTATCAACGGTCACGGTTTGCATTGGCAAGTTTGTGTCCAACCTTCGGATGGGTATCTTGTTATCATCAGAAGCATTTTGGACGTTGTGAATGCAAGGGCCTTGTTCTCGTTCTTGTTCTTGTTCTTCTTCTTCATCGTCGTCTTCGTCAGTTGCTTCATCAGATTCGGACAATTCTGCTTCTGACTCTGACTGTTCTTCTTCCATTTCCATATCTTCAGAATCTTGCATACTTTCAGAGTCTTGTTCCATATCTTGATCCACGTAGTTCTCATCTTCATCCATTTTGGTGACCCATTCTGTAGCTTCTTGCAATAAAGAAAACATCAGGTTCGCTTCTTCTTCCTGTCGTTGGCGTTCAAGTTGAATTTGTCTCCGGCGTCGTTCTTGCTCTCTTTGGCGCTCAAGCCGCATTTGTCTCCAGCGTCGTTCTTGCTCTCTTTGGCGCTCAAGCTCAATCTGCCTCAAGCGTCGTTGACGTTCTTGTTCAAGGGCAGCTGCCGCCAAGGCTTGCTCGTAATAGTGTTGCCATTGTCGATCAAGTTCTTGCTCGACTGCATCGTAATAGTAGTAATCGGCACAACGGGCAGGGAACACTTGATGATGGTGATGGAACAAGTCTGTTGTTGCAGGTACCAGTCGATGGGCCGGAAGGAAATGGCTTTCCAGGGAAATGGTAGGCTGGACAACGACTTTTGTCACGAAAGGTTCTTGTTCAATAACGAAATCCATTGAAATGGAGAGAGAAGGTGGAAGTAGCGTGTAAGGGAGATAAATGATAACCAAGTCGGTGCAGAAAACGATGAGTCCATGCTTTTATACTTGGTTTTTGTCTTTTGCTGGATTCATGTGGAAGCTGCCAGAAATTGGAAGCAGTGTCTGGAACTCCGACCATCTGGCGGTATCCGTGGCGCTCTCGACCAATCGAAGCTCTAAAATAAAGTGCGGATTAACTTCTTAACCAATAAAATGCTTCAAATAAAATGCGGACGAAAGACACATAGCCAATTGTTTCTTTAAATAAAACGCGGAACCGAAATGTACTGTCCACACGGAAGAATTGTAACACCAACAGAAAGTGATCCATTAAATCATAGTACATGTATGCGGGGTAAATCGTCATGTAGTGTACTATAACATGATTTATCGGGAGGATGCAAAGCAGGAGTTCAGAATCGACAGTGTCCCTGGCACCGCTTCCGTGCCTTCCGACAATGGTCCTAATTTGCCACACCGCAAGGTCAGGCACAAACTGTTTCCAATTCATTTACCCATCAGCCAATGAAATTACTGCTTTCAAACTGATTGCTCTCGCTTGCAGGTGAACTGCCGTTTTCTGCACTGTTGGCTAGGGAACTTTTTGGCTCTGATCATGTTTTACCTTTGGTTTTTTGATCAGGAATAAAATTTAGATCCACTCAATTTCCTTCTTCTGTCTGCCATTCTCCATGCTGCGATGCCCATTAAATGTGCTCATTTCACTTTCGATATCTCAACGCTTTCTCAGAAGCCGTTTCCCCAACACCTGAATGCTTTTCCACAAGGCTTGAAGGCTAATGATCCAGAACGCACAATTAAATTGTCGCTCGCCTGCATAACAAAAGATGATGTGGACAGACATTGCAGAAGAAAAGTAAAGGGCAAAATAGCAGGCACTAGATACTTATTTTGCTTTAGTGACCCGGAAACGTACATTCATTGTAGCGACACAGACGTGTTCAATAGTCTCATGGTCCTTCTTGACCTTTACCGAAAATCTTAAAGGATGTATTCATCGTTGCCTGGAAGAAGTGAACTCGATATGTCGCCGTCGTGTGAATGGAGTTTGCATGACAATCATTGTCTCCTTTAAGCATCATCAGGAAAGTGACGTGGATCCTGAAGCGCATGCCCCCAGGAAGCACAGGCGTCAGCAACGGCGGTGCGTGAGAGAGACAAGGCAGATCAGAAAGAAGTTTTTACTGCCTGTTAGTCCTTATATGTTGACTACATAAGGAATTAGATACGAAGATGGAGACGGGCATGAACAACCATTATTTAACATCGCGTTACGACAAAATGCAAAAGAAGCCGGACGACAAGAAATGGCTTTTAAGGTCAGAGAATACCTGATAGCTTAAAAGCGTACATTATTAACTGTGACAGCGGCTCCATTAGTAGGATCCTAATCGGTTCGGTTTGGTGTCGGTCCTCGGCCTGGACGGAACCGACCTGGAAACCACTTAGAACGTGTGCACCAAAACCGTAATCGTTATCGAATTGACCGAGCGAACAAATGCAAAGAACCAAGCAATAACGAAACCAAAGGAGCCGAAAGAGACTGTACTTTTCAATGAAGCGCAGTACTCTGTGTCCTTGTTGGTACAGTTTTGGTCCAAGCTGGAAGTCGGTCCAGTAGTCCAGTATAATCTCACAGAAATGGATGAAGACGGTTTTTGACCGCACCAAGTTGGATTTTGCTTCCTGTATACGCTACAAGCCGTATCGGTTGACTGACCAGGAAAACGAATCTTCACGGATACTCAAGTTCCGAATACGAATGTGGAAGCCAATCCATCGTAAGGAGGCTGAAATGCGTAGTCGAGATATGGCACGTTCACATAGCGCTCTTAATGAGACAGGCCACGAGTTAAATGGGACGGGTCAGGGGTTCGATCTGGGGCCCCGTTTGGGACCGTTGATTAGGACGCACGCTGTCCCGGTTATTAAATGGGACGGACCATAAACGGGACGGGTCATCCAGAGATCTGTCCCAATTCCTAGCCCTACGATCACAACCGTCATATGCAATTCTATTCACTTGGAATTTTTCAAGTGAGGAGAGGCCGGAGGGCCAGGCAGCACACCGACACCTCTCTGAACACCAACGTTGTCTGAAGAATTTCTTCCATGTCATGTAGCTTGTCGAGCTGCGGCCTCCCTTGGAGCAGGAGTTTGATACACTGCGGAAGTTATCAAATGTTACAGGAATTTGACCGTGGCAACGTTCCGGTAACACGTCGAATGTTACCAGCATGTTACCTTGTGATATTGACTTGGTAACATTTTAGAAAAAATGGATCTGTTACCTTATAACATACGGTTAACATACGGAACGCTACCGAAGTGTTACCAGGTGGCAATCTTGTAACATTACAAAATTCTTGCAGTGAACGCTTACGATCCCTACCTTAGATGTTAAAAACGCCATTCGAACGTGCCTTATATCTGAGTGGCAGCGTGGGGATGAGGTCAAATTCGATCAGTCCACCAAGTCCCTTCCTCGAAGCAATCTGAAACTGTGCATCGATGGCTCCGAATACATGAGGGTCATTCAAGCCGTTTTGATGCCTTTGGGGCACCGATCAGACGAAGAATTGGGCTCGAGAAAAAGACAAGTTGCATCATTGCAGAGAAAAGCGAACGTGCGGCTCTTTGATCATTGAGCTTGCCATGGCAATCACTCACTTCACTTTACAGGACATATCGTCAATTATGAAAGAAAGGATCACTGACCCTTTTACAGAGAGGAAGCGTCGCCTCGTCCTAGAAATCGAAGTGGACGAAATCCGACGCGCGTTTTTGGTCATATGCAACGTGCTATGTCAACCAAAGAACGAACGATCCCGCCGCTTTCGCGCTTTTCGGGCATGTCCATCTTTCCTGCTCGGTCCACTGATACCTCCGACGCGAAATCTATCTCCAGCGACAACTACGGAAGTGTCAGCATTGCAAGCACCAAGTTTTCCGAGGCTTCAAAGCATTGAGTACACAGCAAATGTCCGCTGCTATAAGCTTTGGAAAGAAGCAGGCTGGACCTGCACGCAACACCGACAACACACCAGTAGTCGACAATTCCTCGCGCGAGACATCCAACGGAAGATTTGATGATGATCACGACGAGCTGCCTGTGGTTGCGGCTGAGATGTTATTATAAAAAGGG